>JABSMS010027350.1:0-10246 GCA_018902275.1 Aleiodes sp. PSUC_FEM 10030003
CCCAATTATTGATCCCTTTTCATTATAAAATGATGACCCTGAATAATTCAGAAAATAATAATCATTTCATGATTAAAAATATCTAGGACATAATTGCAAATGACTTTCTCCTCACGAGAAAAAAAATCAGTTTCAAGTGGATTCGAACTCCAGAATTTCAGATTCGAATATATGGATTTCCACATTTGAGAACCTTTCCGTCTTCAATACCGACACTCATGTATTCGTCTGTTTTACCAACAAACGTGTACTCCTGAGCAAGTAGTTTCCACGCCGCTAGGTTTTCGAACTACGAAGCAAATGCACGGGCCTCGGAGATCTCCCTATTGTTCCTGCAAAAACTGCTCAACTCTGAGCATCTATTTTATCGATCGGAATCGCAGAAATAATAATAAAAGTTGTTTTCATTTGCTCGCAGTGTTGAAAGTGTCATGAACGAGAAGAATAATGGACAAAACTAAGAGACTGAGATTAAGAACGGCTCACATGTACTCCCACTACAATTTCAATTCAGCTTACTTCTAATTGCATAAAATATATATAAACGCAGAACGATAAAGATACGTAGGTTATGTGTCAATTATTCTTTGTAGGAGGTTCATTGTAATGTGAAGAGTCCTGATAATAGCCATATGGCTACGATAACTAATAAATCCATCATATCAGTATAAACTCAATTCCAATGATAAGTCTGTCTTTCAAAGTGAGTGAATATGGCAATATCATTTGCTGTCAAATGAGAGGCTCGCTTAAAGTCTCCACAAAGTGATCTGCATAACCTCCCCATACTTTTTTATACTCAATTCTCACTTTGAAATTCTATTTTTTATATTGTTATATTTGATTAGTTGATGTCTTAGTGGGTGGATACGTTGTTGTGATTAATGAGCGAATGAGTCAAAAAATATGAGTATTTTGAAAAAAAGGTACGTCAACAATTATTTTCACGAGTTGAAGATTATTTGATTTGGAGAAGTGGGGTAAAATGGATATACCGACAAAATGGCTCGAGTCATAATACGAGTTCATGAGTATTTTACTTCCAGATTAATTGATTTCGAAGAAGTACTGAATGAAGAGGAGATTGATCTCCCTAATCTCAGACGAATATGTTTCCACGGTAACCCAAATTAATAAAAATTCCATAATGCTAAAAATACCTTGAGAACAAAGAAATTCCCGAGATTTATTGATTGAAATTTAAAAAATTCCAGGAATCCCCGATGAAGGTGGCCTAAGATCACTCTGCTGGAAGCTATTGTTGAATTATTTACCATTAACTAAGCAGAATTGGGATGAAACCCTCAAGAGGAAGCGAGATTTATACAACACGTTCATAGGTAACTGACCAAAATTATCCGAACAAAGATCAGTTCAACAAATCCATCTGTTTTTTCCAGACGATTTGATAGTAATGCCAGGAGAAAAAACAGTGGATGGTGAGAGAGTCGACGTGACGCTCCACGATCATCCCCTGAACTCAACTCCCGGCAGCAAATGGCAGACATTCTTCAAGGACAATGAGGTTCTTCTGCAGATTGATAAAGACGTTAGGCGGCTGTGTCCAGACATATCATTTTTCCAACAGGGTACGGATTATCCCTGTCAGGCTATAGTCAACGCGAATGGTCCAAAACGTTTGCATTGCCGAGTGCAGCATACAGTGTTGCGAAGTGCAAACGTTGAACGGAAAGGATTGGGCGTCACGAAGGTAATATTATTTCTGGATTTCCCAATTATTTGAGGCATTACGGTAGCTGCAGCTGATCAGGTTGACTCGCCTTTTTCGTATTAATGAGAAATTATACTGATCGACGCTTCTATATTAAATTGATTATTTTTTATGACCGTTATTTTTATAATATAAAAATAACGGTCTCACTCTCTCACACACCGATTCAACATTTTTATTCTAAAATATCATCTTTCGTTATTCTGTCATAAATCTGAATGGATATTCATCCAAAAAAGTGCCGACTTAACCTCAACTGCAGCTACCAAAATCCTTCAGTTACCAATAATAATGATTTTTTGTTGCCATTAAACGTCATGGAAAGCAGCAGGTAGTGTATAAATGAATACATATTCTTTAAATGATCATTTGTTGAATATGATTATGGTCTTAGTTCCACATTAGTTAAAATTGCGTACAGATTGCGGTATCGGTGAGAAAAGCAACTGAAGATTATGCGCCATTGACGGAAGGCGGTGAGGCGCATTGGGAAGTATTAGAGAGAATATTATTTCTTTATGCTAAATTAAATCCCGGCCAGGGATACGTTCAGGGTATGAATGAAATTGTTGGACCTATTTATCACGCATTTGCATGTGATCCAGATCCAAAGTGGCGTGGTGAGTTAATCTTGGGATTAATCTACTTATTTACTTAGTATTTCAATTTGATAACTTCTTAGAGTCTCTTTATAATGACAGAATGCGCCGAGGCTGACACCTTCTTCTGCTTCACGAATCTGATGGCTGAAATCAGAGATTTCTTCATCAAGTCTTTGGACGAAGCAGAGTTTGGCATCAATGCAATGATGATAAAGTTGAGTCAACAAGTCAAAGCCAATGATCACGAGGTGTGGATGAGACTGCAGCAACAGGATCTTTGTCCACAGTACTACAGCTTCAGGTAATTTTTTGAGGATTTTTGCCTAGGATAGTTGAACGCGCTTATCGACTGAGTAATGTTAAAACGATCGTTTCAACAGATGGTTGACACTGCTACTGTCACAGGAATTTCCACTGCCTGATGTTATGAGAATTTGGGATTCCCTCTTTGCCGACGAGAAGAGATTCAGTTTTTTGATACACATCTGTTGCGCTATGATACTGTAAGTGGCATAACGAAGTTTTTACTTAGCGATATGATTTCTTAACGGTCTAATACTCAATGATAAATCATCAAATCTCTTGAAATTCGAACATGTTTTCAAATTGATTAGGAAGTCAATGCTACTCGCATTTCCTAAAAAAGTTCATAAATATCGCTAATCAATTAATTTGAAAATTTAATAATTCTCTCACTCTCACTAACTGTTCATTTCAATATCTTCTATTCCAATAACTCATACCAATATCTTGTCGCAGATTACTCAAAGACCAATTGCTGAACAACGATTTCGCAACGAACGTGAAGCTCTTACAGGTAAATAGAAATCATTTCCAAATTCATTGCATATAAAATAATTTGATTTGTTCAACAGAATTTTCCCTCCATGGATATACAAATTGTGCTCTCTAAGGCAGCTACGCTGGCAGGAAGAACACTGGATACTCCTTGAATATTGTTACGAAACTTTTTTCGTTCCTTATACTTTATCTGAAAAACATTTTTGTATATAATACCAGTTCATAATCATGCAGCAATATTTGTACGATGAATCGAAAAAATAAAACAAACGATGTTTAAGAAGTCTCTTTTCATTTTAAAAATAAGTTTAGGAGATTGTGCATTCGGACTATGAATGTTTTATGGACGAATCGATGAGAAATCCGTATTTTTCCATAGACTGATTTTATGTCGAAAAATCTGTAATGAGATTTTCCTATTGATCGACTTCTTTTTAAGAGCGACATAGTACTTACGCTCTTTTAAGTTTCGCGCCATACAGATCGACTGTACTATAATCAACTTACCGTTCTCGTAACGAAAATAACTATTTCAATAATCACCCTTCGATTTTATTATTCCGTTGATACAATGTAAGCACGGCGAATCGAATCACCGGTCTTCTGCCGCATCTACCAAACTTATTGAATCTAAAAAAAATAAACAATTCGGTAGAGCCTTTGGCGAATCAAACTCGCATAAAAATGGCCCAGAATGATTTCAAAACGGTTTAATCGGCGTAGGTGGACTTTTATAGCGGTTGATTACTTGATTTACGATTCTCTGAGATCACAGCATCCGTTTTCTTCAGCTTGGTAGGCTCCTTCGAATTTATTTTTTTCTGTAATTTTCAACGAGCGAAGAGGGATGTGACACAACCCTTGGAGCAATCAACATTTTATTAAGGGCTAAGTAGTGGCGGCCCATGACAAAAACTAGACAACGTAACTATCAATCATACCATCGTCATTAAATCCAGCAGCCTTGAAATTAGTACAATTACTACCGCTCTCGTTGTTTCACAACTTTTTTCCTTTATTTTTCCAACATCTAATTGATGAAGTTCCAAAGCTTTACGAGCTCACTTCGTTAAGGTATTTCATTCGGCATCGTTGATTTTTTTTCGGAAAAAAGTGATTCACCCTTTCAATTCTCTGTCTTCCTGCGAACGGTAGCTTTTCGATCAATATTCATTCAACATTTAGAGCCATCATAACTAAAATTCACGAATTCAGTTCATGAACTTTTTTCATAAATAAAAAAAAAAACTTTTTTCATAACGCGCAGAAAACTATATTCCGCGTTACAAAATTTGCATTTTAAAATTCATCCGACAATGTTCAATAACATTATCACAAAAGGCTTACTACACCACTGACCAAAAGGGTTGAGCGTATGAAGTGAAATTAGTACGAATATCCCACGTTCCGACGAAGCGTAGAACTTTGATAAAGCGTACAGGCAAATTTCGAATGCATATCGCATTTCGTAGAGCCGTGCATAACCGAATAATGGAACTCTATCCATATTATGACGTCAGAGGGACAAATGGAAGTGGAATTTATAAATTAAAACTACCTCGTTCTATCTTTCACGACTACAGATTAAATTCGTATAGGAACGCAAAATATCCGTTATGTCCTCGGCTATGTAGGTAAAATCGACGAATATGCCACGATCATGTAAGGGTGACTGGCACAATTGGACGTGGGTCCATCTCAGCGGTGGTCTTCACGGTGTTTTTATCATTGGAGAGGGGGAAAAGAATCATTTCTGAACAATCAAAGATTGATGAATGTTGCACAAAGAATATATGTTTCTCAGACACTTCGAGCAGGCTTTAATAGACGGTCTGTGAAATAGTGATAGATGCACGCATGACCTAATAAGGTCCTCGAATCATTTAACCCTTCAACTTTATCATTACGGAAACGACAGTGCGCGTATTTACGTTCCAGAAGCAAAGGGACGTAAGTGCCATTCGATTTTTTTTTTAAGAGGGACGTATGTTTCGAAATTATGTTCTTCCGGTATTAGGAACTTTCAAAAGATGCGAGTTACTTCAAGAAACAAAAAGTAGAGAAAGGGCGTATGTGCTAAACACACAATTTTGTTCAATAAAACATGAAAAAAAATTTAATAGTATATTGACAGCGCCATGATTATAAATTTTACTGAACCGATATATAGAAATTAAAGGGAAAAGTATAAGAATCGTTCAATTATTTACATAACTTGCAATAAAAGGAACCGTCCATCTTTCGGTTAGTGTCCATCTATTGGTCGTGTTGCCCTACCGTTCTCACTTCTTCCTTCAGTTTATCCATCAGGAAAAAATGAACATGGAAAATTTTGACGTGTTTCGAATGCTAATACTTCAACCCTTGAGTACATGCCACAGCCCCTGAAGTTTAGATCTCTAATGAACTGGCTCGACCGTTAGTTAGCCGTTTTCACTCAGCACTAGATACACAGAGAAATACGTACATGACTAACACACATCGCTCCTCAATTTCCTATGTCTATATGAATCCCCCCTTCAGTGATACATTCTAACCCGACGTAAGTACATATGTACACTTGTTCTCTCACCCAACTCCCTCATTCCCGGATACAAAATGAAATCCCGTTAGTGTTTTATTCCTTTTCTCCTATATGTATCCGTTCAGAGACGAAATGTATACGTAGTCATCTGTGAATATTTGCAGGTTCTTTTTTTATCGTTCTACCTCATTCGTACTTGTAAATCCATGTACACAGAGGGGGATTTTAAATTTACATTTCTACGAGATTAATGTGGGGCCCGTGGGGATTAATTTTATGCTGCAATTGTAATAATAGACGCAATTGTAATGCAAAAGCGATCATTTCATACGTAGAAATATTCTCATATGTGAAATTGTTACGGAATTCTGGAAAAAATCGGAAATATCAGTCAAATGTTTATAAGTTCGTGAAAGATTTCGAAAAATTTCGAAAATCAAGGATTTTATCTTCGTCGGCTTCAAAAAGGTCTCAAATGCTTCATTAAAAAAAAAATGCATTAATTTTTCATAAAAATAATGAGTTACGCCCTTTTACTCAGCAAAAAAAATTGCATTTACGCCCTTTCCATTCTAATGCAACGATGTAGTGTGAACCTCAACTCAAAGATTATTCCTCATGAAATATTTTGAAGAGGATCCGCAGCATCCAAAAACAGATAAAACAATACTGAAAAAATATTTCACCTTTCCCGAAGAATAAAGAAACGGAATTAAGACAACAGCAATTCCAAATGGGTTGAATCTTCCCCTCTTAAACTTTCTTTAAAACGTAACACAGCGGCTCATTTGTAACGATCACTGTTTCCCAGGAAATTGAGAGAGAGGGAGAATTGAACGATAAAGTGAAGCAAAACTTCCTCTCTTTATTTCTTTTCCGATTTGCATGGGATTCCAATCCCCTAAAAAAAAGAAACGACTAACCGTTGTTAAGCCTTTTGATCTTTGGGAACCCGTTGATTAACGGATGAAACTGCATTCCAATTTTTATTTTATGGAAATAAAAAACCGAGGAAACGCTGAATTTCAAACTTCAATCGTCCATGTAATTTAATTTTCAATCCTTTAAAAAAGTTTCATTGAGCAAGTTTAAAAGTACAGGTTCCAATTTTATGGTATATCCCTTTAAATATCCGGAGGGGGCTGAACAATTATCCCACTGCGACGGAAAAAGCGACGAATTGATATACTTTGGTAGTTACATGTGTCAAATACCAACTAATCTCTTCTGAATTGAAAGGACCGAGGGGGAGATGGTTAAATTCAGTCGAGGATTATATGATCCAGTCATTGTATTCATCAGAAATAGTGCATTCACTTCAAAAAATAGTTCTGCGTTCTAAGAATTAGCATGGGGAAATAAAGAATTGAGGTAGCAATTTTGAGGATTATACGATGCACAATCCCGGTCACTTCATTGTTTCAGCGAACGCAAATAGAAAAAAATCGGGAGAACAAAAAGTAAGGAAAAAAGGGAGGAGACGAGAGGAAGAGAGATTTTTTTTTAGAGGAAGAGATGAAATGTTCTTTTTCACTGTGTGATTTTTTCTGTATATTTGATCGTGTGCATGTGCCAGTGAGGCTGGGTACGTAACAGGATTATCGGGGAGGGGAGAAATTGAAGAAGGTGACTACGGGGAGAAAGAATTGAGTCGGTTGAGGGTGGATTTTAGTAACAAGTGAACTGCATGATCATACTAAAACTTGGTTCATTATTGTTGAAACGGCGAGGATCTAGAATCAAAGGGGCGTAGATCCGATTTTCTGTTATTTTGATAACAAAATGGATGTATGGCTGAATTGTTAATATCAATTGGGCGTATCTTCTTCACATACGCCTTTACGATTTTGAGTTTTCGATTTGTAATTACTTCAATTACCCTCAATTTCTTGCAATTTTTATAATACATAACATAAAAACTAGGGTGTGTCCATTTTACCCCATGTGTCCATTTTATCCTACCTCCCCCTATGAAAATAATCCATTGGATTTCATCAATTTTTCCAAATTAAGTTTTACCATTTTTTCAGTCGTTCAACATTCGTAGTGTATTTTCACAAGATTTTTAATGTATTTTTTTATTCATTCTGCATTAAAACACAAGTGCATTTGTGCTCAGAATTTCTAAGGATTTTAGGGAGAAAAAAGCCCTGGTATATATTTACCAAAAGTCCGTACATCCCCAAAGACAGTGGAGACAGTAGCATCGTTAGAAACGCAAGAAGAGTATTGAAGTGAGGACCCAGAGGGAGGATCAAGGGAGAGCCAGAAGAATGAAATGATCGAGTTATGCCTGATTGCCGCTTGTTGTTCCAGCTCGATAAATCGGACCCGCCAACGGACACAGAATTTTCGTCTCCCTTCTTCCGATACGTTCTTCTGAATTTTCATTCTCTCTATTTTTTCCCCGATTTTTTTTCTTCTTTCCACAAAGATAATCCGGGGAGTTTTCTCTTGTTTTGAATTCACGATAAAAGAGCAAAAATTAATTTGAGTTAATTTGATTTATTACCGGTGGAATTGGAGGGAGATTTTTTTATTGAAATATCAATGCTCGTTTGTGATCTGTGGAATTCAAATTGTCGTGGAAAAACATAGGAAATAGCCAATCACCTGTGCTGACACAACATTTTTTATTCAAAACTTCTTTTACACATCGTTTTTCATAATATTTTTATTTATTTCATTCAACGGCCAGATTTGTGCAATTAGTTGGGACAGGTGATTGTGTTGTATTGTATTTTACGATGATGAATCTCATGGTGACTCTTTTATTTTTTTCGAAGCGATTTATTCAATTCATGTACTCAAAGAGGAATACAGGGGGAATTCCCTTTTCTTTTCGATGAAACGTGGGATGTTGGGTCAGTGTAGCAATACTTGTGATATTTTTAGATCCTCGACGATTGGAAGGAATAGTCTCGATTTTTTTTCTTGTGAAAATAGTGTGAACGGTCCAGTGAATGAACGATTAAGATTATTCCGTAATTCGTGAATGATTGAAAAATAATCACTTAATTTAATAATAATTGAAATCAAAAATAATAATTAAATCAGAAGGATAAAAATAAATGCAGAAAAGCGATATTCTTTGCTTCGTGAATTTGTCCGACCCAGTGGATGAAATAAAAGGATTTTACCTTTAAAAAATCTTTACGTTTAGAAGAATGCAGTGAAGTGATGTGGAATTGATTTGAGGTAATTAATAAATGTTAAAAATAATTAAAAATGCGAAGTGATCGACAGAAGTGAAAAAATCGATTTTACCAATCAATGAACGCATATTTTCTCCATAAATATTTAGAATTCGGACTTTATTTATTTTTCTATATTTTCTTCAGTAAGGAATTTTCTAAATGAAAATAATGCGCATTGAAGTTCTTTTTTTCTGAAAGATTTGGCTTTAAAATTTGAAAAAAATCATAAAGAATAATATTAAAAATAATTATGCCTTTCAAACACAGGCTTCATTTTTTTCGCAGAATTTCGTATTTCCAGACGAGCAAACAAAAATATCGGCAAGCTCAGGCGAAAACAGTTTTTTCCCTACAAAGAAATTCTCAAAAACATTTTCTTTTAGCAGAATCGCAGAAAAAATGAAAATATTCTTGGGGAGTCCATGCCAGTTTAATTCACCGTATAACCGTACGCAAGATCAAATTTACGTTAAGATTAAATTGAATTTGTCCTTCTACTCTATGCCTCGGAAAGTCAGTCAACCGATGGAGACCCATTTAATCCGTTTACGTATACTCCCGGGTGAATGTCGACAGTGACTGTTAACCAGTTTTACATCTTCACCCAAAACACCCGAAGAATAAAGGAGAAGTGCGTTTCGTAATTTTTTTATTTTTGAAACAAAAAGAAATTAAATTCTTCACAATATTAATAAACGATGAATTTTTTCGTCTCCCTGTTTATCAAAAGTTTTTGCGATTGTGTGTGGGTGGTAACACACGTAGATAGTAAAACCCGGACACGCCCCAGCGTCGCGACGCTGCTATCGATCATCGTCAACGGTTTCTCCCCGTTCGCGCCTGTCTGTCCTCGGTCTCCATTTTACTTTCACGTAATATCTCAAATACTAACGGTAAGTGTGCTCAACTGGTATTAAAATCCTGATTAATTTCCCCTCGCATGAAAATTTTCAAAAAAATTTCATGGAATTTTTTCATAAAAGATTGGAGCAATTCTTATAAGAAATTTTAATAATTCTCCACAAGATTTTTGTCTAGAAGTGATGAATTTGCGAAAGTATTTAAAATGAAACGTGATGTCCCTAATTTTTTTTCTGTCAATTCTCAGTTATAGAGCTTTAATCGAACACTCATTATGATTAATTGATAACTAATTAATAATTCAGTAGTGAAGAGGTAAAACAGAATAAGTCGAATTTTTCTCTCAATTGTTTTTCTCGAATATCTCAGAAACCAATGGAGATACGTCCTTTTTGTCCTGATGCTTTTTTGTAGCTCTTGAAATTTTCTACAAAAAAGCATTTGGGCAAAAAGGGCGTATCTCCACTAGTTTCCGAGATATTTGCAAAAGAATCTCGACGAAAAAAATTGACTTATCCTGTTTTACCCC
>JABSMS010027351.1:0-26839 GCA_018902275.1 Aleiodes sp. PSUC_FEM 10030003
CAAGATTTGAAGGAGTCCCCCTTTCCAAAATCTAAAAAAATCACTTTTTTGGGAATATCTCAGGTTCTATTGGCCGTAGCGTAAAAACTCAAGAACCAGCTGAGAGATGAGCTCATTTCACATCGATTTAAGTAGTTCAATTTTTTTTTCGATTTTTCACGTAGATATAGAGCGAAAACTAATTTTCAGAAAATGACGTATAGAAAAAATTGAAAATCGATTTAAAAAAATTTTGAACTTTGTAAATCGATGGTAAATGAGCTCACCTTTCAGCTGGTTTTTGCGCTACGACCAATGGAACCGGAGATATTCCCAAAAAAGTGAATTTCTTCCATTCTCGAAAGGGGGACCTCTTCAAGTCTTGACCGAAAATTCGAATTTTCAAAGAAATAAAAAAAAAATTTTTGATACATTTACTAAAATTTCCTCAGCTTTCCAATGGAATCATCAGAAGATCTCGATCTCGAACCGTTCAATTCGAGTGTGCATTTTACCCCACCTTCCCCTATGCTTTAGGGATCGTTGGTTCAAGTAAATATCATCCACGGCTCGTTGCCGTAAACTTTATTTGCAATGTTGCAATATTTCAAACATAATTGTGAAGTTTCATGATTTTTTAAATTTATCTCAATTTTTTTCCCAAATAGAAATCCAGGAAAACCAATGTTTCTCAATTGCGTAAGGTTCACTCATGAACATAAGAGAAAGAAAATATCATTATTCGGAGTCAATGCGATGGAAAAATAATTTACCAAGACAAGGTTTGAAAGATCGTCAATCGGGATTCGTTACAGAAATATATTTTTTATTACATTTCATTCAATCAATTACTGATAGCAAACGAAGATGAAATGAGAAACATTCTAATATAATGAATAAATACAAGTTCTAATAAATGGAAAGAAAGGAAAAAAGGAGAAATCTATCTATGAACTGTTTTACTCGGTGAGAACCCAAGGTAAGTATCAGTAAACTTGCAAGTGGCGGCGCCTGGCGGCACTAATTCGAACCACACAACAAAACCACAACGTTTCCCTCTAAAACTTGGTTACGTTCACTGGGTAAAAATTGTCCATATAATTCAGAAAAACGAGAGTAGTATATTTATACGATTTTTTGAAACACCGCTAGAAAGAATCAATTAATTTGCTATTGAGTAAATTCTCCGAAAATCAATTCAATGAACTTATTCATTTATTTCAAATGATTATTTCTATATATTCATTGTGGTTATTCTATATTTGGCGGGGAGATATTTGCGCGCGCAGTACTCCACATGTAAATAAACCTGGTAAACATTCATTTCACCCGGCAAGTCTGTGATAGTTAACAGAGGATAATTCAAGATAGTTACGCTATTATACTATGAAATTAAAAGTACATGCAATTCTATTAATTGTAGCAACATAAAAATATACAAAGACTGTATGCCACCACGTATTCATCAGGTAAAAATTGGTTTTTAAGCTTTGAGGTTATATGATTTATTGTCAGTATCAATAATTTAAGATAACATGGGCATCCCAGTGAAACAATTTTTTCAATAATTTTATTAGGAAGCTGGGGAAATTTTCAATGGAAAAAACATAGTAAAATTTTACTGCTAACCTGTTTTTTTTAAATCAACGCTTTTTGCCCCACGTTGAAGGCCCCTGACTCTCCTAATTCTCTACAATATTCTTTTTTGCCAATATCCCTGATTCTAATTGACGTAGCGCTAAAAATCGAAAACTAATATAAAGTTGAATCCGTTTCCCACCGATTTGGGTGATCTTTAATGGATTTTGAAGATATTTTGAAGGAGTTATAATTCATTCTGTGGACATGAGTTTTTCCTCTACATCTCCCTCAGAATTCATTGCAAACTGAGCTTACCTATCGGGTGGGTCTTTTTTTGTTGGCGATTCGACAATCAAAGACAGAGATATTTGCAGAAAAACTTTTAAAAAATCGGAAATGGAAAAGGTTTTGGAATTATTGAAAAAATCCATCCCAATTATCTTTTAAAATATTTGGATAAAATGCCGAAATGATTCAACAAATTTTATTATTTTTTAAATTTCATTGCTAGGAAGAGGATAAAGGTACAAAATCAATTTCTACGGAAATTATTCACTTCATTGCCAATCAATAATGAAGGCTTGTCTAACAATTAAATTCACATTGATAATTTACACCAAACAGAAAATCCCAACTTATTCAAGTTACTGTGTGATAAACACATTATAATTATAATCACTGCAACTTCACTATTAATGAACGTGTCAAGAATGAAACAATTTACATTCTGGGAGTGATAATTTATTGTTTATCTAATAATTTTTGTAATTATTTTTTTTTTGTACATGTAGAATGGGTGACAAGGACAATTATGTTAAAAGGAAATCAATAGAAATAGTGGATCTTTCGGACGATGAGCCAATAGAGGTTCCAATTGTTCATGTGAATAAATTCATGAAGAGAAATCCTTCAGAGCCGCCAACTACAGCACAACGATTTGAGAAAATCGTGCTATCGTCAGATGACTCTGAGAAGAGTGAACGTATTATTGAAAAAAGTAGTGTTTCGCCGCCAATGGATAGTCTCCATGCTCCAAAATACTCTCTTGGGAACATGGTAAATGAAACCGGTTCTGTAAATTCTGGGAGGAAAAGATTTTTCCGCTGGACTGAGGAAGAGAAAAGTGAGGCTCACACATCAATTTCAAAAGAAAGGGTTTATCCAACTCATGATGAGCTCCATCACAAAAGAACCATTGACTCTGATCAGCAAAATCATCCATGTGCTATTGGAGTGTCAGCAATTGTTCTTGATGTTGTGGAAGAAATTGATCCCAATTGTGGTAGCATTGGAGATATTGGACAGCCAATTCCAATGGTTACGAAACATCACAGGCTCGAAATAGCAGGAATCAAAGTTGATTTTCCACTGAGCCCTTATCCAGCTCAGAAAGCGGTCATGAACGCAGTAAGTATTCTGAAAGGACATTGTCGCCATTTATTCACTGTTTTCCCTCCAGCATCGTATATATCAATAAGAACAAATGGAAATATTCCGTTTCTTTTTTTTCAGTTGATAAAAGGCTGTACAAAGGAAGAACATGTTTTAATTGAGAGTCCAACGGGTAGTGGAAAGACCCTTGCCCTGCTATGCGGAGCTTTAGCATGGCAGTCTCATTATGCCGGTAAGTCGAAAATAAAAAAATCATAAGTGGAGAATACAAGTCTCCTTATAACACCATCTTCATAGTTGACGTAAATATGAAAATGTAACATTAAAATTAAGTCTACATGAACTTGGGAATTTAATTAAATTTTGCGCGTAGATGGGCTCGTAAATAGCGTGCTGCAAAACTTAATGTTATATTCTAAGAGTTTTGAAGGAACAACTATATAGGTGGAAACCTGAGACACAACAAATAAAGTAGAAATAAAGCTTGATATAAGGAAGTAGTAGGATAGAATGACATTTGAAGAATTTCAAGAATAAGAGTAAGACAATTTGCGGTACGTAATGTCGTATAAGGTGACCGTAAGCCTTATCGCCCATCCTGGCAAAATTTCCCTCCTCCTTATTTGAGATTCTCGTTAAAATATCCTTAGGTAGTTCCAATGGGCGCCGCGTGCTTGCTTTTAAGACTCGTGGCTTGCGTTTTCTTCTAGGTATTGTCTCGTGACACTCAATCGTTAGGAGTCTTTTGTCCTTGTCTCGCCAGAATCATGTCTCGGCTGCTCTTTTCACCCCTAACCCTATTTCCACCTCTTTTCAATTCCTTCCAATGAACAATAACGTGTGAAAGTTCCAAAATTCCAATTAATTTCGAAGAATTATGGGGGAAAAAATTTCATTGAGTCTCTTATTATTATTTACTTTTAATTCTATATTTTTCACGTAAATACGAGAAAAAAGTCCCCAGCAATGATTAAAAAAAGTTTTTATAATTATTAATTGATAATTTCATTGTATTCTCTTCCCCCACTGCTGGAATATTGAAACATATTTGATATAATCTTGTGGTAATTATGGCATCTTATGGCATTTAACCTCCTAACTACGTGTGAAAATACACTTTGCATGACCTGAATGTAAACTCATAGGCGGTTAATTACAAATGAACCCCATTGTACTTCAGTTTCGCAAGAATAACTGAATAACTTGGAAGCAAATAAAGCGGCGTTCGAATGTTTTTAGGTATTTAAAGAATTGGAGTACAAGAAGTGTGGTGTATACCCCGATACGGTCATTGACCACCCCCTCTCATAATTTCAACAAAGCGTGGCAAGAAAGCAAACCGGCAATTAGCAATTCCTCGCTTGCCATATCAATTTAAATTATTCAGTCGTTCATTTTTAACCTAATGAGTTAAACTGTTGTACATATATGTTGTGGATTAAGCACGTGGTATTAAAAACTGTCTTCCTGCTGCTAAACATTAGTGAAAAAAAATGACCCCCATGCTGACTAATTGCCATTCATTTCAATATAATTCTTCAATAATTATAGACTACCGCAAAATTTCCTCTTGAATTGCCGCCTCTTTTACACTCACTGAGAGTATGCCTAATAATATGGCTTATGAAGAAAAATGAAAGAAAACCCGTTATACCCCAATACTTTTTCTCTTTAGAAATTATAGAATCAATCGGATTTTATTAAATTCGATTAGTATAAAGTGAGGGACTGCAAAACTGTAAGGAAAAATACCCACAATGCTGTTGGCTTCGGAATAACTTTGAATAATTCATTGGAAAATTAAAAATTACTTCAAATGAATATTATAGCGCGGCAAAAGAGAATTATAATGAAAATGAAATGATTATTTGAGGGCACATTTTTTGAATTACGTTCAGCCTCAGCTCACCTGCTTATTTAATATTTGTATCCAATTGGGTACACTGAGAACTCTGATAATTCTTGAATTACTGTAATTTTTCGTAGCCAGTTAATGCCTCTGATAACGAGACAGTTGTTTAGGTATCTTCATTTTTTAAATTCTTTTTCCGTTAGAGGTAGTGTACAACGGTGCCCCCACATTTTTAAAGCGAACGATCGCGTGCCATTTTGGGGGACTCGTCAAATTAAACGTTTCTCTAACGTTAACGTCGAATTTGCGTGCGGACTCCTATCTACTCTTTTCGCTCTTCTTTCTTACTTTTGACGTTGTTTCTTCTGTTGCCTGTTTCGTTCTCTTTTTCTCTCTCTCTCTTTCTCTTATCCTTTCCTTGATTTTGTTTTGCATTATTTTCTTTATCGCAAGTAAATGATGAGATTCCGGGTAACTGGCTGCAACACACTCGGCAATAGTGATTCCAAGTTCGCGTAGTTCCCATAGATATTACGAAAACTTTAGGATGGAAGGGTAACAACAAAGGGAAGCACGTCCCACACGCTTTTGTCACGGCATAATTCATAGCCAGAGACGTCTCGAACGTCACGCAATTTTTATTTTTCCTATGCACCTGGTGTATTGCTGAATAATCAAGTGCACAGAATGCGATTTGCCATGATGGGTGCTACCCAAGAGAGTTGTAAACTTGTCTACCCAAAAAGGTCACAGTGTTTCTTGATTTTTCTTCTTTCGAAAGATTTCGAGCTAATTATTATGCCGCTCGTGTCTTAATCTTTGGAACGTCAACGTCCGTCGTCGGGTCTAATTACTCTAACAGTAAGGAAACAAAAAAAATTTGACATTGAATTTTGAGTTGTCGGATAATTTTTTCCATTACATAATTTTTTAATGTAGGAATTCTTGTTACAAATCTCAGCAATAATGACATTTTCATCACATATACAACTATCGTGACTGAAGCTACATGACATTAATCATAAAAGTTTGGTACAACTTAAAATATTCTGAAATTCATCTCATTCTCTATTTCTGGAAAGGTATAATAATGACTCTCTACCCCTAGAGTTAACTATCATATTTCATCGACAATTATCCAACGTCGAGAAGTTTTTAAAAGTGGCCTCGACACGAACCCAGAAGTAGTAACAAGAAAGTCAAACGTTTTCGTTCATAATAAAAAAAAGTGTCCACAGTATTTTCCTCTTTATTTTTTAGCACGATATCATTTTCTACTAGTTTAATACTCGTATTATAATTTATGTCAATTCTTTTTGAAAAACCCCGTCACGCTCATGTTGAAAACTAACTTCGAGTGGTACTACTATCCACCAGATGCTCCCGAAAAGTTCATTAAAGCGAAAATAAGGTTGGTAGTTTGTGGTATGAATTAGCCTTCATGAAATATTCCAATCACAATGGATAATATATTTCTCAACATTAAAAACTGACGAAGGGTTCTCCGTTTAGGTGTTCACCTAAATTTTAGCTTTTCCTAGCGGTAAACTCTTCAAAAGGCGTGTCTGGCACTCTAAACCTTTATCTTGAGATCTCTAAGATTACACGCGTTGATTTGTTACGTTTTGTCTTTCCATTACGTTTTTTTTTTTTTACCTTCAAAATTTATGTTGGAAGGTGTCACTAACTCCGGCATCTTTTTTTCTTTGTTAGAAAAGAAGAAAAAAGGAAAATATATGAAAAGCCATAAGTAAAACTGTTGGTGTCTAGAAGCTCATCACAGCAGGTGTTTTTCCGTTTCTCCGTTCTCTCTAATTAAATAAGTAAATGGAAATATCCACGGGTCTATATATATGTATATATCTGAAATATATACTAGTATAAAGAAAAAAAATGGACATTGAAAAAAAAAATCAACACCATCTGAGACTTGATTATATCGAGGCGTATCAAAAAACTTTCGGTAAAAAAGGAGAAACATAAAATATTAATACATATGATAACAAGGAAGTTGAAGGAGACGAAAGAACATGGCTGCTGACAGCACTGACACGACTCGTAATTGTTTTCGAGAATAGTCACGGATAAAATAGAGAAAAAATTAGAAAGCACTAGAAAAGAGGCGAAGAGTAAGACGGTAGTAGAATAAAGAGTTCTAATCATAGGGAAAACGGAGGTGTGAGAATTTTTTTTAATTTTATCGTAGAATCGCATGCCTATGATATAATGTCACTTTATTACCAATGATGCAGAAACTCGGGACGTGGCATTTCCTTGTAAAAACCTTCTGTCTTCCACCAGAGGCTAAACGCAAAGGGGTTAAACACACTGCCATCAGTTTTAATGTTAAAAAATGAAAAATGCCACGAATGTTTCATTTTATTTATCCCTTTACAACGAAAGCCCAAGTTTTTTTTTCTTCTCCTCTATTATTGTATTATATTCATTGACATGAGTCTTATCCTCCATGTGGACTCACTCTCTGTGCATTGTCATGCAACAGGAAACTCTGTTGTAACCAGTCTCATAATAATTATCGGTAAAACGCAGAATTATATATCGTGGTTTTTCAGCTACGGTTCACTCATGGTAACGCTCCAAACATGCAAGACCACTCTCCGTCAGTGCAACTATGAAGGAATACATACTCTGTAGATGTTTTGAGAGGCATTCTTGGTGACATTAGGATGACATTAATAATGTCCTTCTGACAGTAGTGATGAGGGAGGTAGGAGGAGTAGAGGAAAAATGAAAATTGTCAGTAGCGTGGTACCAACCTCGGAATTCATTCCCAGGAGCAAAGTCTCTTTATAATTTTTTTTTTCCTCCTCAATTTTCATATAAATTGTTTTAGTTTAACGAGGTTTGGAAGAGTAGAAAAAACGAGAAAAAATAAGAAACATTAAGTTTTATCATGTGATTCTTGAATGAGATGAAATAATTAATAATTATCAATGGAAATTGTGATAGTAAATTACTGTGCAAAGAGCTCTGAGTAAACTGTAGAGTGATCGAGTTAACGTTTAAAAGAGTGAATGCTACCCGCAGTGGAGCCCAGTAGCACTCGCTAGGTATATGCGAGCATACACTCACTTGTAAAGAAAGACAAAGGGGTCGGCCCACGCTTTTATCCTTGCCGGCATTAAGGTACCTATAGAGAGGCGTATACACGTCCGGGGGGACAATGAGACTTCGCATGCGGGTCCAACGGATCTCACGTCGTTCACGTCGTATAGTTAGCCTCTCTACTTCTCTTCTTTTGGGTCTTATATGGCGACATAGTGTGTGGCTTACCCTTGCCCGGTTCCATCGACGGTGCCTCGCGGACGAGGTACAAGCGCCGCCACTAATTCTTTCTCTGTCTTTATTGCATTTTTATTTTTTCTCAACTTTGTTTTTTCTCCTTTCTTTTCGTTTGTGTGTTCTTTTTATTTTATTTTACCTCGTTTTCTCTTGAAATTCGTGGGACTCTGTATATGCACAGAGCTCCAGGCGATTGTCCCGCAGATTAGCTGAGATTCGTTTTAGCCAGTTAAAAACAGCTTCATCTTCACTCATTTTATTAATGCGTGTGAATAAAAAAAAAATGTAGATATTTCAACTGATAAAAATCGTATAAATTATGATACTTAGTCGTAAATGAAGGCTATCATTCGATTATGAATCTTAGTTAAATCGTTCCCATCAATTGCAGAAATCATCAATCACATGAGCTAGCAATAATGAA
This sequence comes from Aleiodes sp. PSUC_FEM 10030003, assembly GCA_018902275.1. Taxonomy (NCBI): domain Eukaryota; kingdom Metazoa; phylum Arthropoda; class Insecta; order Hymenoptera; family Braconidae; genus Aleiodes; species Aleiodes sp. PSUC_FEM 10030003. The sequence goes on from JABSMS010027351.1 coordinate 8,532, forward strand.
ACAGTATATAATCGGTCAATTATTTTTTTTTTACAGTACAGGAATTGCTGGAATTTTTTTATTTGGAATTCGAGTAGATAGGGAGAAAAAAATAGATCCACCTTTTGGTTATGTAAAGCATTGATCGATAATGGAATTCAAGTGAGGTATGAGAAGGACAGAAAGGTGGTGATAGAGAGGGAGAAAAGACAGAAAGTAAAAGAGAGACCGTGGGCAGATCCCGGATGGACTCTCAGGGAGATAAGAGACCCCCCAAAGGTTTTCGCCGGGCGCCGGCGATTCGCATCCACGTCCTGAACTTCTCGCTCGGGTGGTCCTTAACGTTCCTCGCAGACCTTCTTCCCTCTCCCGGAATCCCCTCTTTACCTCTGGTTGTCCTCGCGGTTTTTCTTTTATACAGAGGGGGCCTCAGACTTCAGCCTATTGCCTCTCTCCTTATTCATTCCATTGGCAATACTCCACCTTTCCTCTTCACTTGTTCTTCTTCTCGTCTTCTTTCATTCTCTTCTTTTCCTCTTTTACTCCTTTGAATCTGGCGAGACGGTCATCTTCCCCTTCCGAGAATAAACCGCGTGGTATAACGCAGGAGAGAAAAAGTTTGTACGATTTGAAAAGGCGCCGCGGGCCACGCGGGCGCCTTACCTCCACCATACAGATCCGACTCCTTCTTGGCTCAGCTACTTACATAATACGTCGCCCGCGAGACTCTTTGCTGCACCTTTGACGCTAACTTTTTCCCATCTTCCTTTCTCTCTTTATCGTGTGAGCCTGTCTCTCCTCACTTTCCGTAATTTATCTTCACTCTTGGTTTTCATCCCGTCGTGTATCATTCGTCTCTTCCGTACAATTATCAATATCAACATGCATCGCAACACTCATACTCCCTAATCTATATGTTATATAGAAAATTGAAAATCAAGGTAATCCATTGAAAATTAACGAATTGATGAATTTTTTTTTTTTTCGTTTTATAATTTCAATTTCGCAATTGATTTAGAAATATTTCTTGGGTATACTCAAAACTTGAAAGGAAATTTTCACTAAACTGTAGCATGAAGGAGCCTTAAGGGCGAGAGCGCGCGCGGATCATTACGAAAGGTGGCTCATAAGTATTTATCGGGTCGGCCAACCGGTCGGCAAGCGTGTAGATCCGTATCGGTTCGTGTTAACTAGGATCGCGTTCGTGGTACGTGTACTGAACGCCGACAACACGAATCGTTCTCCATTCGACGACAGGCCGCACACACCGACAACCCCTTTCTCTCTCTTTTTTTTCAAAAATCCTTGCTGCAGAATCTTCGCCTTTTTATTATCACAAACTGAAATTTCATACAAGACTTTTATAGGATAAACTTCATATCAAAAAATCAAAAAAAAAATGTAATGATTGTGATTGAAGATCACCTTTCGAGTCAAATTGACGGAGGATTTCTTTTGTTTCAATAATCATTGTTTTCATCTCATTATCTGATGAAAAAAAGTTATATCTCTCCAATTATGATGGCTCTTAGTATAACCAATATTCCCAGCATCTTTTTGTATTTCTCTCCAAGTTGGTCAAAGTTATGGGAACTTTAGTTAGACACGCAACTGTCGAGCCTCGCGGCGCGCTAAGTGCATAAACTTCTCGACTGCATACTCTCGACTTCTCCTTCTCTCCATGTTAAAAACTTCTGAGTAAGTAGCCTACAAATTTATAGCATTTGCACTTACACACAATGCCGACCAGTAATAGCCTCCTAAATTCCATCGACAATCCGACTGGTTTTTATTGCTAAACACTCATTTTTTCGTGCGTAAATGAAACGAAAAAAAGAAGGGAAGCGAATCCCTTTTTCATGCATTCTTACTGCGAATTTTCACAATTTATACAAGAAAATAGGGTAATACTCTTTTATCGTGGAATAGGAATTGATTAGGTGCGTAATATGTATGCGTACAATGCGAGATTCAGTTTCTCACTCGCACGTACTGATCCTTCGTTTTTTTTTCTACGTTATTCTCTTTTATTTTTTATTCTGCTCCTATTGCGCCCTCCCTTTGCGCTTCCACGAGAAACTCCACGTGAAAACGTGAATACGTATGTGTGTGTTTGTGTACGAGAGATCAAAGACTGCCGACTTCTTTCACCCTTTCCTCCACCACTTCTACCATTCTCCTTCTCTTTCAATTTTTTTAGAATCCCTCAGTTCAGATAAAGAATTTCGCGTGTGAATTTTTCTTATGGCAAACATAAACCTACTAAATAAATTAATTCTTCAATTTTTCAATTGATAATTAATTTCCGGTGCTGCATTATTTTTCAAGTAGATATCCATATTAAATGAAGATCACATATTGATTGGACATGTCCGTTCTGATACGAATTCATCTGCAAGTTCGTAATGCTTATGAGAAACATTCGACACTATCAAAAATTTGAATTAATTATTACTGAAATAAACTGTAAACTCTGATTTTACAATCGGGTAAAACTCCCGCTTCAATGTGCAGAGGATCTGCAGTATAGTGGCTTGAGTAACAAAAAATTTGATAAAATTATCCTGTAGTTGAAGTAATATGTAATGATTGTTTACCGTAGAACACCCGGTGATTTTAAGATATATTATCCAATTATTCTTACAAAGTGAATGAAACATAGCCTCCTCGATGATACGTAATAGCCAATTTAGATAGGGCGTTTATAATAATTCTAATTGCCATGAAATAGCTAGCTATTTTCCACCGACAAGTGAGAAAATCGTCTCACTAACACGACTCCTGGAGGAAAAACAACTCCAAAAAGGAAGGAGGAGTAAAAAAAGTAGAGAGTTTATGCCGGCGGAAACCTCAATGTGGTGTGATCTCGTCTCGTTAGTCAAGTACGCAGAAAGTACTGAGGAGAGGGGAGTCATTTAGAATAAATAAAATGCGAGTGAGATAAGTAGAAAAAGAAAGGACAACCACCAGGCCGAATAATGGGCCCACAGCCGGTAAAAGAATTTCTTAACGTTTGAATCGTCTCTTTGGAACGTTCATACACTGGAGGAAGTGAATACTAATTAATGACTCTTAATTTCCTTAATTGCCTCAGCGAGCGCGCCGATTGCCTCGGAAGTACGCCTCTATACTCCTACGTATACACGTTTCTTATTCGCATTTAAACTAACATTCGCAATCGTTATGATCAATTGACAACATTTTTCCAACCGCATGCAACATGTTTAATTTTCTTCATTCATTCTCTATTCCCTCTTCCTTTCCTCTCTATGTCTATCCCAATTCCATTCTCAATTAATAAAATACAGCAATTGATCTATGATTCGTCCCCACGAGATTCACTTTATCATGGAGTTCAATGAGAATTCAAGGGCTTCCAATTAAATTAACAACGGCAATTGATGATGCATTTAGGTCTTTGTTTCACTGAATTGTTCTCTTTTCCCAGAACCATTTTATCTAAGATACTTGTATGTTAATTTTCGCATCGCTGAAGCAACATTCATACGCTCAACTCTTCTTATTTTAATTTATTCTCCGCTCTCAGGAAGAATGTGAGATATCCGATACTCGAATAGCAATTTAGAACTATGTACGCCATCTCTCGGGACTCTGCTGAAACTTGTTACCAACAGTGGGAATCGGTCGACAATGGAACCACATACAGGGTGACAAAGAAAAGTTGACAATCATTAAGGAAGATACAGAAGAAAAAAATGGTTTATTGTAATTTTTTCAGTTTCAACTACTGTAATTTTGCTAAAAATTTCTTATGATGTATCAAGAAGACATACATTCATTCTTAGATCTCTAGAAATTTTTCCTCGAGACAATAGCAAGGTACTGTAACAATCAACTCTGGTTTTCAGTAACTTTTAAACATTTCCCATTCACTTTTCCCCTCTCAATATGAGCAAAGTCTAGAAAAAAATACAAATAAAGAGGCAAAAGAAAAAAAAATGGAAAATTCAAGGAAAACCAATTTCGATTGTTCTTATTAGGTCTTTTTTTTCTTTCGGCTGAACATCGTTTTAGTTTTCTTTGTAGTATTGTGAAACTAGAGAACTGCGACTGTCTCAAGAATACATCGGAATGGAGCCAGAACCTCAGGGGGGGGGGTGAAGGGAAGAATGCAAGAAAAATTAAAAATGAAGAAGGAATAAGTGAAAAAAGGAGAAGAAATTTGGTAGTAGATGGTTTTTTTGGGAGACTAAAGACAGAGAAAGATCACGTGAAAAAGGTGAAGAGAAAATGACGGAAGGAAAGTTTCCGTTTTATTTCTCTTTCCATTATATACCCCAACTACGTCGACGTTGCCTGGAAACTCCTTATTTCGGAAAGAGGACGCGCAACTAGAATCTTCATTCTCTGTTTCAATTCTTTTTTGCTTTTCCTTTATTTTTTGCTCCTCAGACTATTCTTCTTTTCTAGCCTCATTCCTGACTTTTCACGTCTCTTTTTCCGCCTATCCTCTCATTCCTTCATTTCACTTTTTTCCGCTACTCTTCTCCAACTTGTTTTTTTGTTCCTACACTTGCGCAAAGGATACTCCTCGTAATGCCCTCTATTTTTTAATCCCCGACTATTCCCTTGATTACTTTTTTTCTCCTCTTCATTTGAAAACCATTCAACTCTCCATTTACAGTCGTAGGACTTTATAATATATCAAATTATGACGAATCTGAAAGAAAGTAAATATTGCGATTAGAACATTGAATATTATCTGGAACACATATTTCTTGTATTGGATGGTTTAAATGATAGATGCAATTGTTAAACCGTACATATTCATTGTTGTTTAATCCAGCATGGTATTAGTGGAGTTCAATATTTATGCGGTGAGAATGAACCCAGGTGATTAGCGGCTCGATCTGTCGTGGAATATATACTCCCATGCCCACATATAGTTGGTAAACCCCTCTCCATTTCCATCGGTGAATTATACATGTGACCACAATACATGTCACTGTGCCAAATGCAACGTGCAAGTAGATATGTATATTCCGTATGGGTTTTCCACTCTTTATCTCCCTTTCTTCTAGTGAGGTAAAACGGGACGACCAGAACCTCGTGTACGAACCGTTCTAATTAACCGATTCTCATTACGTAGTCGCACAGTGGGTGAGTTTTGCGTTTAATGAGACCACCATGGTAACTATCTTCCTCTCCTTCTGTGCATTTAACTACCGTACCTTTACATACGCTTCATCGATACCTCATCAATACTCATTTTTCTGGTTATCATAAATTTATAAAATTAATAAGGATTCCAATATAATTATCCTTAATAATCCATCTTTATTATGTAGTACAGACACACGCACAGACTCATCGCTTCCGTAATATGGAATAAAACGTCCATGTCAACAAGTGATCTCTCTATTTTCTTCAAGTAGTAAATCATTTTTTTCTTCCTCTCTCCATTTAAGATACTTGAGTATACATTTACGTAACTTGTTTAGTTCTTCAGAGTACTTGGTATAACTTTCCAAATTGTTGAAAAGTTTTAAAAACAATTTCTCAAGTACATTATTCCCTGTAATTCCTTGCATTCTCATTTCCAGTCAGAGAAAATTCCTCGATATAAAAACAAAATTTCCGTTACACAATTGAATTGAACTTGATGCCAATGATTAGATGAAAATTCAATAATCAGGATGAACATGTATCGGGAGTGCAAGCTATTATTTTTATAGAGAAATTGATTTCTGTAGACCTCTGAAAAATGAACACCCGACCCAGTGGTTCTACGGTGACAATATGTTAAATTTTTAATAACGGTAAATCGATATTGGAAGAGGGTTAATACATAAATGCATGGACAAATAAGTCTTTTATGGTTGAACCTACAGCATTTTTCATTGGTATAACCCAAGAGGGTGCCATTGGAGCTTGTTGGGAGCTCATGAAATTCCATATAAATGAAGAAAAAAAAATGAGAGGAAAGGAGATTGGTAAAAAGAAGAAAGTAAAAAAAGATAGTAATAGGGGAAAAATAAAAAGAAATAGATATAGTCAATCTCTGGACAAATTTGGAGTGGAGAAAACTCTTTTACGGGTCGGCTGGCTATCTCATTCCCCTCTGGATATTCGACTTCGACTCTTTGTCATCGCACTGTACACACGTTGACCAAAAGAGGGGTTGGATTACACCGGGTCCTCTCTCAGTCAACTACAAAGTTCAATGTGCATGTATTGGACAAGAGGGCTTCTCATCCTCCCAGTATAAAACCTCCCGGCACACAGTATGTTCAATGTTCAAGTTATATAGTTAGAGAAGGGAGAACAGGAGGTTGTGAGGTTAGGGGAAACACGTTATACCTAACGTGTACATTGTCCTTCAGCAGCGAGATATTTCCTGAATTACGATTGGACGAAAGCGTCACAACAGCCACGCCCACTGGGACTTCTACAGAATCGCACCTATGCGCGTTTCTCGTTTCCTTCTGTCGTTCTCGCCCGCCCTTTCCTTTCTCTCTTCACCCTTTCTCAGCCTTTTCCTCTATTCGATGCTTTCTATATAGATGAATAAATCATACAAAAGTTTAAGAAAAAACTAAAAATTATAATCATACAAATGAAGTTGTAGCAATTCTTGTTGTTCGTCCCTAGGATAATTGAGAATTCTATATCCCCTTTAGAATCATATACAATATATAATATATAGAGGGAAAGCATATGAATTTCAACTTTTACTCAATCAATAAAAAATCTTGATATAACACATGCCAGTCATCTGTCAAGATGTGTGGAGGAGTGTAATTATTTTATTTGATTTTAAAGAATATTTAATTTGAAACGCGAATAATTATGCTATTATCAAAATTAATGTTATTACATGCTGATAAGTTTCCGAAATGATGAACAGACAATCTAAAAGAAAATTCCCCAAAGCCATGTGAGCTCAAAGGTAAGTAAAAATTCAAGAGAAGATATTAAGCATGTCGTTCTGTTGATGATCAAGATGAGGGATCGGTAGAAATTCAATCCTATGTAGGACTATCGTGACAATAGTACCTCGGTTGAATCGGAAACAGAAGCGGTCGTCATGGGTTATCCGAGTAATCTACAATTGGCCAGAGCCAGTATGTATTATATCTCTTTCTTTTTTTCCGGTTGCATTGTCGAGTTTTCTCTTCCTTTTTTCTCATCTCATTCACTCTTACTCCTGTTGGCCCCGGAGGTTTTCACCCCACATGGGTATATACCTCGAGTGTTTACGCAATAGATGCTTTGTCCATCGAGCGATGAGCCGTATTGTCTGTCGGCTGGAGGGCTATATACTGTCGAGACCTTATATACGCTTTTTTTTCTCATTCTCATTTCTCTCCGGCAGTTTTCTGCGGGCCTATGCGTCTGTTTGCCGAATAGATCGTGGGATCTCCTCGAGCACGAGAGATGTACTTTTGTACCTTTATGAGCGAGAAGAGAGGAACCCAGACCCAAAGTTTCTTCCTTTTCCTTTGTTCTCTGGATGGCCTATAATATACGAGTGCGCGCCAGTGAGGCTTTTTCGTCAGAGAGAATTCTCCTGAACTGATAATAATAGACAATAACAACAGAGAAATCCAATTTTTATTTTCCATATTCACTGTAATACATGTAATACGTCCTCCCTCATTCAAAATATTTGCATGGCTTTGAATGAAACTCAATCAATATTTTATTTACAATTTCAAGAGAAAAATAAACATTTTCATAAAAAATTAACTCTAATAAAACGGAGGAAGCCATACCATATACTATCAAATATTGTCGTATAAACGATCGTTATCACCCACATCATAGTGCTATTTTCTCTAGAGGGTTAGGACGCCATTATAGCCGCCATATTTACAACCCCGCGGGAGTCAGAATGCAGGGGGTCCCCCATGATGTCCGCGTACTTGTCAAGAGCAACCACAAGTGACGTACAGTCACCACCAAAAGTATTCTATCTCTATGGATAAATAAAATGATTACTCAGAAAAAATAAACACCTTTCTTCTCTTTCTTTTACATTTGAATTTGGAAGTGGCATAGTTTAGCCAAGTAAACTGACTTGGTCTGTTTTTCTTAGCGTTCTAAATATAAAGTGTTTTCGTACTTGCACTCTTCTGTGAGAGTCCACAACACAGGGACCTTCCATTATTGCAATGGTTGTCAAACTCTGGAAACTTCTTCTCTAACAATCCTCATTCGTTCACCTACTTCATATTAAAAATAAGAGAAAAATAAATAAATGAATGTAAAAAAAAGAAAGAAAGAAGCATCTCGTTAGTAGTAACTTGTTAGGCTGGCTGTTCTGAAAAACTTGCAAACTTGAGTTCTACTTTGAAGTGATTCTTCTAACTATTCATTACTTGCTTCTTTGGTGACCATCCCGTACCTCCTTCCCTTTGAAACAGTTGAGCTTCTGGAGGCGCATACGACTATGTGACACTCCTATAGCCTCAAGCTTCGCGTGATATGCAGTGTTGTATCTGGCCTGGGACTCTTAAGCTTTAAGAAATTCTGCACTTAATAGTTATGACACAGTCTTCATCTAAACGTACTTGATCCATTTCGTGGATTGTCAGAGAATTCAGGAGGAAATATTTTTTCAATTTTGTAATTTTTTGCGTCTGGCATTTACTGAATTTTCTCCTGAATGAACTTGTACAAAAGAGATAGAAGAATTCTCATAGATTTTTGTTGTAGTCCTAACTTTTCAGCATGAAGAAGGTCCTTACAAAGATCGATCTTATTTTTCCAAATATCTTCAAGAAACTAGAACCGGAGATAAGTCGACTTATCTTCCTTTACCACTTCACCGCTGAATTGTCGAGTAGCTCACATGTGGTTTGTATACTAATAATATAACAATGATAATATAGTATAGAAAAAGAAGTGCCAAAGAATTATGAAGCAAGGCCATTTGTGAGTGAAAGAAGTACTGATAATGCAAGAATTAGGGCATTTTCATCATGCAATACTTGAAAAAACAAATCACTGAATTTTTCTCTGGAATTGGAACCGTAGTAATTTGAAGGCATTATTCTTCTTAGTATGGAGGACCGACTGTAGTAGATACACCGCTAGAAATTTATTTTTCAAAATTTAACGGAAAAATATTGGAATATTCAACAACTTTCACTTAGCTTGAAATTTCGGTGAATGTCTTCCTTAAAAATTTGTTTGATATGAAAATATTTTCGAATACAATTTGAATTTCCATTACAAAGCTCTGGTCAAATTTCCATTAGATTATGGTTATTCGTACTAATTCAAAGTGGATTATTCAATGAATAAATGAAATTTCAAGCGAAAAATGACATTTCAGAGATAATGCTGTGTTAACTAGAATTAAAATTGCGGTTTTGAATTCTTATGCAGATATTGATACTGAATTTTCAATTTTTCTTCAACAGTGTATTGGACGTATAAAGAATTTGAATTGAAATCTGAATGACACATGAAATCCACACATTCAAAGCCAGTAAAATCTTGAAAAGTCTTTCTGAACATGATTTCCATCTCGTTTTCATGTAAACTTCAGTCCTTGATACGATGTGAAATTAAGAATGTGGAAAATTATGGCAAGTTTGTCATTAGTTCTTTCGTTTTTGTATTAAAAATTATGTTTCAAAAGCCATTGACTTTCCAATTATCTGAAAATTCAGTGATTTATCAAGGGAGGGCGGGGCAAAATGGACCCCCTTTTTTTAAATTCAGTTTTCCTCTTATTGAGTGAAGATTGAGTGAACGTAGTGATTTTACATATTTGATAAAGCTCTTTATTAGAATTCGGAGATGAATTTAATCGAGGAAGTATTTATAAAAATGTATGGTTGTGGTTATGAAATCTTTACGACTAGTTCTGTTATTTTTGATTAACGTTAGAGATTCTTCCATTCATCCATTGGAAATCCAGGGAAATTTTAAATTTGAACTCATATTTTTTCATTTAAAGGGAGGTGGGACAGGATGGACATTGAAATGGAGTTTTTAATAAAGCCAGAGAAATTTCCTCTGAAAGCAATGGAAAAAATTGGAATTTTCAAATTCTTTGCATAAAGTAGCCTTCTTTGGGTGACTGCATGATTCTATAGTCATAATGATACATCTTTATAAACACTTTCTCGATTGAATTTATCTTTGAATGCCAATAGAAAGCTTCATTACATGTGTGGAATAACTACATTCACTCAATCTCCATTCAATAAGTGGGAAGCTCGATGAGAAAAAAAAGAATTGGGGCGTCCATTTTGTCACGCGGTCCATTTTACGCAGGTGGTCCATTTTGTCCCACCCTCACCTAAAGCCCTGAATAATGAATTCTCAAAGTGATTCAAATAAAAGATACATTCAGCTATATTAATAATTTCTGTAATTTGGCACGGAAATTCCAGACACAATTTTTTAACAGCGTAGTCACGAGAAAGATTTAAATTCTATTGTTGGGAAATGTCCCTGTGATATGGGTAATTGTACGTGAATTTATACGGCGCTATGAGTCGCGCTTGAAATCGAATAGACGCTTGAAATCGGAGAAGCCGCGTCACTTGCTCACTCGCCCCTTTACAAACAATTCTTAATTTCTAAAGGAGAAAAAAGAAATTCGACTCTCCTACACTTCACTCTGCGAAATCTTCAAAACTTGATTCAGTTTTCTCGGTTCTATTTTGAATTATCCTTAATTACTCAATTAAAGTAAACTTTTCCCATTTTCATCTCCATGGCATAAGGTATTATAGTATTTTTCCAAAATAATCTCTAAACAAAACATAGACTATTCGATATATGGAGGTAGAATCCTCCTCTTGCCCACTCCCCGCCCTCATATTCTCTCTCTCTCTCTCCTGAAACTACAGTGAAAAAACTGTATAATATATATGAAAAATCGCTCAAGGCTGGAGATTAAACTCCAGTGTGTAACGGAGGTTTTTTTTTATTGGGCATTGCCAGAGGTCTGTTTGCACACCTGAGGTCGACGCGCATAGTGCTATACGCATTAATGGTGCCATTCATCCGAAATTTTTTATCGAAAAAAATGCACAACGGGTTTTTCTAATAGAGAATCACTGCAACTTCATGTAGATAAATAACATAAATGGTGAAAAATTGTTTTTTACGATTTTATAAGAGTCATTTGCAACCACTTGTGGATAGAAGGATTCAGAAAAAAAGAGAATTCCTTCTCCTATGCTTGTACCTAAAACTAAGGATTTTTTCTTGAAGAAAAAGATGATGAATACTCAATTCCAATTCAAAAAAAAAAATAATGAGCACATTTCTGTTTTTTAACAACCGTCGAGTTGATGAAAGACGTCAGTAATATTGACTGCGAGGTTTTAAAACAATTGAGAAAATTACATAGCATTGTTTATCCCATGTCCAAATATTAAAGTTCTCTCAACACGAGTGTCGGTTCGTCTGTCCACCATATTGATCGTGGGGGAGGCATAGGAGCACCCTCTACTACTATATCTGTAACGGGATGATGGCTTCAAAGGGGGTGGTTGGGTAGAAAAGGGAGCATTTGATGCTCTCCCCCTGCCCGCTCCTTCTCGTCATCGTCCTCCTCCTCTTCCTCTTCCTCTTCAACTTCTCGCGCCCAGTTCTCTATGGTAGTAGAGAACCCATAGCCTCTACCAAAGTAGGAAAGGGCGAGAAGCCGGGTAGGGATAGTGGAAAGTTAGAGAGAGAGCGAGAGAGAGAAGAAGAGAGATGAGGGATTCGGGTGGCGTTGGAGCCGACACTAGTGGGTGCCACTGTTACCATGACTACCCACCACCCTCGCTGTGAACAAGCCCTCCACATCATATTGGCACAAGATATTCTCCGCACCATAGAGCCAAATAATCTAACGGATGATTCAATTCGGTTATACTGAAAAATACATTTTGTATATAAACAATTGCACCATCCAATATTATTCTATTCCGTCAATTCTCACTGTTGCGTAAGTTTATTCCTTTTCATTCATTGATTACTGCAATTGACGCAGGTAATTAACTGACACGTGTCTCCATGAAAACACTCGAGATTATATCTCTACTCTCGGTTTTTCAAGGCAATTCATATTAGCCACATGTTTAGTTCCGAGTCATCCTATATTTCGTCATTGGAATCATAAAATTTTTAAGATAAGTTAGAAAATTAAATTTCCAAGCGAATAGGTAGTTTCATATTCGTATGACATTGACAAAATTTTGATAAAGTCAGTTTTAAAAGTATAGATTGGAAGAGAGTGAGAGAGAGAGAGAATGCTAGCTCTTTTACGTCGTTACCGAAAGTGTATAGAGAGGGAATGTATAGGTAAACTGGCTAAAAAGACGAAGATACTAGAGGCTGCTGAGACTGAGTCTGGATATAGTGGAGTGAGCGGGTGGTAGACGAAGCGAGGCTCATTTTGTCGGTGAATGCTTGTGTGAGAGTTTAGTAGAAGGTATGGAAGGAGGGTGGTGTTCATTCTGAGCCCCGAAGGTGGTAGATACGAAGAGAAGAGATAGATGTTGAAGGCGAATATAGTCTCGGTATGAGAGAGGAAAAAGGGGGATGGAACCGTGGAACGTTGGAACGCCTCGCTGGCGACATTATTAGACGCCCCCGGTGAGTGACTGCCAGTGTACTAAGAGCTTCGCTTGCTAGTAGAAGAGTGGGTGGCAACGGGTGGAGAGAGTCAACCGTGAGACGGAGTAATGAGAAGAGAAGATGTCCCGATGGCTGCTCTTACTAAAGACATCTATGTGCATGTACTCAGTACATATAGGTTCTATATAGCAGCCATCCCACACTCAACTCATCTTTGAGAAAAGAGAAGAATGAAAAATGAAAGAACAGAGAAGAATGAACAATTTTTGTGGTTTACAGATTTTTTTCTTTGGCTCGTATATGTCTCGTTCGTCAAGCAGCATTCTAGTTGAATAATGAAAAGAAGGAGGTAGGAACAGATTGACAATCGACTGGGGTTTATCCTGAAGTCGAGAGTTCTCCCAACTTTATGAACTTTTCTCAAAAAGAAATTACAAAAGCTAAGAGGAAAATCCTGATAATTTCATGTTTTCTTTTCCTTTATTCCTTGGATGCAAATGATGAATGGAAGAGAGGTGAGTGTAATGTTCGCTGCTATTCCCTGACCAATTCTTTTCATTCTTCGGAGGATAGGAAAAATACCATTCCGGCTATTACCGAATTGAGTGCTTTTCCTTTATTTTCAAAGTGAATAGAGAATATATTTGAAGAAAAAAAAATATATGTAGGTGTATAGGGGAGGAAGGGACAAAATAGACCTCAAGGCAAAATGGAATCATCCCGGACGACGGAAGGGAAAATTTGTAATGGTCTTATCTTTTTTCGGGACACAAGGATCAATAAAAAATAACAAAACTATTCGTGAAGATTCTATAGTCATAACGATACATCTTTGTAAACCCTTCCTCGATTAAATTTATTGTTGAATTCTAATATAAAGCTTCATTACAGGTGTAGAATCACCATGTTCACTTGTAGCTTTCTTTTTTCTGCGTGTATATCTATGTATATATAGTGGAAGTTGGGGTAAAATGGACACAAGGGGTAAAATGGACACACCTTAGTTTCGATGTTTCATATTATGAAAATCGCGAGAAATCCAGAGAAATATTGAAGATAGGTTAATTTTGATAATTCCATTGGAAAGCTGAAGGAATTTTAGGTGAAAAATGTGTAAATTTTTTTTTTTCCATTTTTTACAAAATTCGACTTTTCAAGTCAAGATTTGAAGGGGTCCCGCTTTCCAAAATAAAAAAAATCACTTTTTTGGGAATATCTCCGATTCTATCGGTCGTAGCGCAAAAATTCAAGAACCAGCTGAAAGGTGAGCTTATTTGCCATCGATTTATATGGTTGTAAAGAAGAAATTATCGATTTCTCAGGTAGATATAGACCAAAAACTGATTTTCAGAAATTGGTCTATAAATAATTGAAAAATTGAAGTAAAAAAAGATCTAACTACTTGAATCGATGAGAAATGAGCTCACCTTTCAGCTGGTTTTTGAGTTTTTGCACTACGATAAATAGAACCGGAGATATTCCCAAAAACGTGATTTTTTTCAATTCTCGAAAGGGGGACTCCTTCAAATCTTGACGAAAAACTCGAATCTTCAAAGAAATAAAAAAAATTAATCTCGACACATGTATTTTCACTCAAATTTCCTCAGCTTTTCAATGGAATCATCAAAAAATCACTATCTCAAACCGTTGAATTCGAATGTCCATTTTACCCCACCTTCCCCTATACATACGGAGATATTGAGTTTTCCATGCCTATTTGGATGCTGTAGGTTTAGGCTTCTACCATTATAATGTATCAGCTCTCTTGCCATTTATAGACAAACTCTTGGTACCAGTTATTACTTGTTCTCCAAGAGTATAAAAAAACATAACGGATGAATAAGTCAAGACAATGAGGCTTCTTCCATGATGGTAGCCCCCAGGGGTTTATGGTAACGGCTGCGCCATTCGCAGCTTATCCTGAAATTAAACGCTGTCAGTTGGCAAAGCGGGGTAGTGGTACTTTTCATTCGATTCTAGATGCTCCGAGATAGGGCTCGACTCACTGAGACTTTGTCTTTTTTTGCAATTCTTTTTTCTCATGTGCATGGGTTTGAAAGACCAAGGGAAATGGGGGTGTATGTTCACTAACACGGGCAAATGGAAATCAGGGAGACACCCGACCTATGTATACTCTATTTTATACACTGAGGGTAGAAGCGAGTCTGAATTAAAATGGCTGTCACACGCAGTCAGGGGATTGCCTCTCTGCTCTTCCCATGAACATTCTCGCGTGGATAACCTGCCCATTCCATTTCGAAGCCCCTTTTACCACCACCCACCCTCAACAGTGTACTCTCCACGATAACGTCGAACGAAGCTTTTTCACTCCAGCTATCTCTTTTATATACCTCCACTTCATCCAGCTTGTTCTTTTTTCAATTTTTATCTCCATTTTTCCTTTCTTTCGACTTTTCAGTTTCTTTTTTCATCTTTTTTCTTTTAGCTAGAGATATTATCGGCCCACAGAATACTCCACGATAGCATTTCACCGTTCTCTCTGGCATTTTCACTCTATCAAATTTTCAACGAGTTGACATTCTTCCTCTTGAAAAGAGCAACATCTTTACTCAATTACTATTTTGTATATTTAATTTTTTTCCTCCCATTCCTGGTATTTTTTCCAATATTCATTATTATTCTTGCAGATGTAGAGATAGCCCTGTTTTTTTTCTCATTTTTGGCTGATTGGTGTCATTAGAAGATAAAATAGGATAAATTATGAGAAAGATCTCCAGTAAATACACGTCAAGATGTTCGGAAGAATTCATGTTCACATTTCGTTTAAAATTAATTCATGGCATTTTTAAATTTTAAATGGAATTTCAGGAAAAATGGAGGGGAGGCACTGAAAAAATTTAATTATATCCATCTCATTTAATTTCTACATCTCAATTGCTCTAGAAAATAATTCGAAAAAAGGACTGATGAATTCAGTGTGGCAAATCGAATCCCCATGATGTGTATATCTCAAAAGACACCCTCCATCGAGTCTGCCCTAAGGGGGAGTTGAAATTAAAATGACAACGAGGGCAGGATATACGAAGGGTGGCAAAAAATGTGTTCTCCCCTTTTTCCCCCCATCCTTTCGGAACCAATCATGTACGGGCTTTTACGGGGACGCCATTGCTTTTACTCACTTCATTCCACTTTTTTTTCTTGTTATTTCGTCTTTTTCCAAGCCCTCCTACTCTCCTACCTCTGGAGTTTCCTGCGTACCAGGCGATATATGAGGGAGATGAAAAAAAAATATATAAATGGACGACTTTTTTTATAAACATAAAAGCCACTGATAAATAAATGGCCCCCACATTTTTCTCCATGCTTTACATTGAAATTCCATTCAATGACACTTGACAAGAAGGATAATAATTACGAGTTTAAATTAGCCCCGATTTTTGAAGGGTTGCAATCGTCCAAATGAAATTTTACGGATTTTTTTTTTCTGTTCTCTTCCAACGATTCACATCTTTATCTCCATGCAATCAAGGCGGCGAGCAGTAATTAAAATCTCCGCGAATAATTATCTTGAAAAATATTCTGAATACCTGAGCATTACACTGATTGCCACAATGCCTTATTTTTCGGAAACACTCGGTACATTTTTAATTTTTTTCATTTGTTTCTTTCCATCCTATTTTTCTCCTCTTTTCACAGAGTAATTACACATTATTTGGAACAATTATTTTATGCTTGACTGGAACATAAAATTCATTCTATCGTTCAAGAGCTTTATGAATTGAACGGCTCACGTTGTAATACATGATCAACATTATAAGAATTGAGAAATTAATTCTTATAATGTTTTCAGAACTATTTATCCGATTTCATCCAAAATGGAGGCAAAAAAATCGTCCTTAAAAACTGAATACACTGCTTGATTTTCAGATTTTTCGTTAGATGCGTTCGTTTGCTGCATGAAGAAAGGTATTTTTTCTAACGTTTTTCCAAAAATTGTTTTTTTTTCTTGATTTCTGTGTTACATAGATAGCATTTTGTATTACCGCAATCATTCAAAAGCGCACTGCTTAATGTGCTAGCAGAAGTGGAAAAAAGGAATGGCGAATAACGCATCTCAATTGGTCTCCTACTTGTTTTCAAGTGAATCTGTAGAAGCCCACCGGTGCGTTTATGGATTATAAATATCCGAAAAGGGTGGGCCTACAGTCGATAAAAGTAAAATATAAGATAAAAAAAATAATTGACCGAATAAAATAAAGCTCTAGTGTGCACGGAAACTGCTCGGAAGCGCCGGCCATTATGTACACGGCTTTATGATTGGTCAGATTCGTATCTCGACAGCCGGTTTCCGCTTTTTCAATTCAGAAAAAACCACTGGGTCCATGTCAAAACTTTTCTGTGTACGAAACCTTTTAACGGCGTGCACGTGCCGAGATAGGAGAGGCCAAAACGATCTCTCGTTTGGATCCATATCTACTCTGCTTTCTTTTATTTATTCATTTTTTTCACTGTTTTCTCTCTTTACTTTCAGCTTTTGTTTATTTTTCACCGCCTCCTCCACCACTAACCCTCTTAAACTTAATCTCCTCCCCTTCGACTTTGTTTCATATTCCTCTTTCATTGGATTTATGTGAAGCTTATCTATTTAATGTTCATTCTCCTTTGAATTTCTTCATTTTTTTTTTTGGCTTTCTTCCGCTTGAAAGTCATTAATATTCATTTGAAATGAGAGAACTGAGTGTGAAGGAGTACATCTCAAAGAATTAGCTTTTGAACTGAGTTTATAAACTTTACTACATGATAAATAATCATTAGAAAGTCAAATTATTTTCTCTCACTAGAAATACCTGAATGATCAATAGTGAATATTACATCATTGCCTCTTGATGTGAACGTTGAGCACGCCTGCATCAATCGGAGAGATGATAACTCAGTGAGGGTGGCAAGAACGGTTTCATTACGGATCTCACAAGGGACGACATATCACCGGGATCGTTGTCAGTCCCAGTGGGAATGAGAAACGTCAAATTCAGTATCTCAAACTCCCACGAGGGATTAATGGGTATCGATTCGACGAGGGAGGATCTCTAGTATCAACTCCCTTAATTCTTCTCTTTTGCAATTGCTCCTATTTACTCACTCTGCTCCACACAACAAGATATTTTACTCTAATAGAATAAATCACATATAGATGCTTTCTTGGAGGAATAGAAAAACGGAATAATACATTTGCTGTATGCTCGATTTTGGAATTTATAGAAATAGACAGAAAATTTTTTTATGAATGAATAAATAAATGAAAGAAGAGGGTTTGTGAGAAATTATTAATATTTCAGCCATTCAATGTCCGAACGGATTGGTATCCTCGGATCGAATCATATATTTTTTAATTTCTTCCGTTTTCCTCTTTTTTTTTTTGCATTCACCATTGCACGTTTGTCGGTGCTCCTTAAACGACGGTAGTCCCCTTTGAAGCTACCGCATCGCATTACGAAATCCATTATACATCGAAAATGAGAAAAAGGCGACGTACTAGTACGGTATTCACCATTACGATTAGTATTTAATACGAACGTTTATAAAGAAACTCACCCCTCCCCCTTTTTTATGGTATCAGATGTGTGCATGTACCTCAGGACCAGTTATTAGCCCTCTGACAGGCCCATAATCTTTCAAACTCCTCAACAAAAATATAATGCTTCGAAATAAAAACGTAAATCTTTTGAATCCAACAGCACAATAGTGATGGTGAAGGGGCATACATGATTGAAGAAAAGCGGTGAACGAAAAATTTAAGGATTAATATATATATA
>JABSMS010027362.1:0-10243 GCA_018902275.1 Aleiodes sp. PSUC_FEM 10030003
ATAAATCAAGCAAATCTACTTCCGAAAGTTATAGAATCTTAATCAGTAAAAACTAGGGAATAAAATAATATATGACAAATGGGTCAAACACTTAATTTACATAAATCAGATAAGAACAATAGAAGCGCGTACTATGAAAGGAGCGCGCAGGCCACCATAGAGTCAGTCAAGTTTAAATCTCACAACACTTCGGAACTCTCCTCGTACAATTACCTTATGTCGATAAAGTAGTTTTTCTATAGTATTAAACTTCAAATTCGAAAAATTGAAATTTTGTTGAGTGTGAATAATTATAAGGAAATAATCTTAAATTAATTAAGTGTTTAGTGTAAACGTGTGAACAAACATTGTGTACTGTGAGTGGATTGACTCAATAAATGTGTAACAGACGTGTAATAAAAATCATTTGTGTATTAGTTATAATTTTGGTGTTTTTTTTAGTTATTAAAAACACTTGGTGACCGGACCTGAGCGTAATCAAATTGACTGGTTTGGTTGGAATAAAAATATTTCAAACAAACATGACAATGGAGGGATAGGATAATTAATAAACGGTTAATTATCCTGCCTATCGGTTACAAAGTATACGTTTCTCGTTATCCGAATAAATTATGCAGAAGTAATTCATAATTATCCATTGATTGTTGAGCATTGAAGCGCATAATCGTGATAATTAATCCGATTAGGTCGCAATATGATACTGCAAGAGTTCATTACACTGCCAACCGTCGATATTTTTCGTAATTCTGGAAAGAGTATATGTTAAATCAAAAATGTTGAAGAAACAAATTTTGATATTATCAATAGTTTTATTGATACAAAATTCATCGTGTTTCATTGATGCCTTATGGAACGCAGGTAATAAAACTAATTTATTAATTATTATAACAAAAGAAAATCTTATTGTTGAATTCCTTTTAAAGAAAAGAAAAAAATGTTCAATGCAATGTAATTCAGAATAAATTAATTTTCTTTCACAGTCAAAGAAATATGGAAATTTGTGTTAATTATGAATAGCATTAAAGACACATCTAATACCGGAAAAGCTATCTATGAATTATTCACCGGAGAAGATGATAATTATCTAAAGCTCACCCACCAATTGGATGAAATTGTTAAAGAATTACATGAAATGCGATATTATACAGAACTCAAATTGAATGTAATTGAAAAATTATTGGTTTATTTGCCTGATGAAATGACAATACGTGACAAGCAAAAAGAAGTTGGATTATTCATTGCAGAAGTTGATAGGAAGTATGATGAATTTTTGGAATATGTGCAGAAGCCACTTGCAACGGTTGAAGTATTGGATGATTTCACATTAATGCTTCTCTTTTATGCTAAAGAAGAGCTTCATCATATTCGAAATATATTAACTCCACCGGATAAAATTAAAATTTTGGACAGAGGACTTTTGCACTCAATTGCCGAACGAGCAGCTGTAAGTGTCTGAGTGAAAATCATCGCATCTGATCAGATCAAATCAAATCTGACCAAATGTGTCTAGATACCATTTTGCCGTCACTTCAAATCGTATCTAGACGATTTTGATTGGATCTTATCGGAGCTGATTTGATCTGTTCAGATCCAATTGGATCTAACTGGATCCAATAAGATCCCAATTTTGGCAGGATCAGAACAGATCTGACCAGATTTAATTGGATGTAATTGATCTGATCAGATTCAATCAAATTCGGCCGGATGTGTCAAGATTCGATTTTGTCGTCAGATCGAATCATATCTAGACAGATCTGATCAATTCTAATTGGATCTAATTCGATCCAGTCAGAGCCTGCTTTAGGCAGAATCAAAACAGATTTGACGAGATATGGTTTGATTGTATCTGATCAGATTCAATTGGATTCGATCAGGTCCAATTATATCTGATCAAGTTCAATTAAATCTGATCAGATCCAATCAAATCTGACCAAATCTGTTTAGATACCATTTTGCCGTCAATCCAAGTCGTATCTGGAGGATTTTGATTGGATCTAATCAAATATAATTCAGTGATCTAATCAAAATCAGATTTGATCAGATTCAATTGGATCCGATCAGATCCAATTGGATCTGATTAGATCCAATCATATCCGTCCAGATCAGTCCAGATGAGATTTTGTCGTCACATTGAATTGCATCTAGACAGATCTGATCGGATCCGATCCAATCTAATTGGATCCGTTCAAATCCAATCGAGTACGATCTGGTTAAATCTAGTCATATCTGATCAGATACGATCTTCTTTGCTCGGGTGATGTTAATTATTCCAATGAATTATAATTTAGGTAAGGGACCATCATTTTAGCTCCTCTCTGAAATTTTTCAAATGATTGCATGGACTATATAAAGATACAACCGTATCATATTAATATTAACATGAAAGACTTGAACTTTTGAAGCGAATTAAATTTTACGAAGGACCAGAAAGATTGTTCACTTGCCATAATTGATATTTCTAGACGTGACATTCAGAAATAATTTCTTTTCTTCCATATTTTTCACAGAATAGAAGAGATATTCAGTGTGGTAGTGGTCAAACTGTTCAATATTTTTTTATTACTCTCTACACAATGTTGATGAAGACAGAAATTAAAGTACATGTTATGTTGACCTTCACATACATGTACAGATACGCAAAAAATTATGGTATGCCAATCTTTGTATAATCATCATTCAAGCAATTTGATAGATGAATTTAATGATTAAATAGGATGGCAGTCCCAAATGAAACGACTGAAGATCAATATTCAGGAACAATTTGTGAAATACTTGTATACATTCTCGAAATCATTGGAAGCAGTTGAGTCATCATATCTGAGATCTTGTGATCCACCATTTGGCTCTTGGATTCAAGGTAAATCTTCATTTCGTCTATGAACAATTTTCATGATCCACACATGATTATATTTTCGTTCTCATTGCCCTTACTTCATTTGATGATATGACCATAATGCTTTTCTTCTATTTTCATGGTAAGCTTTCTCTGTCGAAATTTCGCTGACCAAATTTTTCAGACGTGTCACCATGTCGGTATTCCCTTTTTATTCCGATATATTTTCCGAAGATTCTCTTCAAGTCAAAATCTACTGAGACTATTTCATCCCTTCATTCTTCATTTCTAGATGAATCATTCTACGAACTCGATGGATTTCTCCAGGAGGTAATATTCAAGTATCGTGCACTCGATTGTATATATGACAGTTGTAATGCCATCTGGCACTCAAAGGGCTATGAATGTGATGCACAATGGTTCGACAATCGAACTAAATGCGACGGTCAAGTTCTTTCCTGTGCTTGGTTAGGTGATGTAGAAGCATGTGCATTGGTGAGAAAACAATTGATTGGAACTCCGTTCCAACATCGAAAACAATTATCTAATATGAATAATGATGAACTAAGTAGAAATGACGGTATCTGATCAGATGCAATTGGATCCAACTTGCTTCATCAATGAGATTTCGATTTCGGCTGAGTCTAAGTAGATCTGGATTCATTGGATCTGATTAGATTCAATTGGATCCGATCAGATCGAATTAGATATGATTAGATCCAATTGAATCGGATCAGATCTGTCTAGATACGATTTCAGCGTCAAATCGGAAGGTATCTAGACAGATCTGATCGGATTGGATTGGATCTGATCAGATCCGATTGGATCTAATTTGATCCAATTAGATCCTGATTTTTACAGTATCTAAGCAGATCTGACCAGATCCGATTTTATTGGATCTGATTAGATTCCATTGGATCTGATCAGATCCAATCGAATCCCATAAAATCTGCATAGATACGATTCTATCGTCACATCAAAACGTATCTAGACAGCTCTGATAGGATGTGATTGGGCCTGACCTGATCTAATTGGATCTGTTCAGATCTGCGTGGACACGATCGAAATTGGGATTTAATTGGATCCAAATGGATCTGAACAGATACGATTATTATTATTCGGGATTGAAACAGAGACAGGGCCCACACAAGTATCAATGGGTGCGATCAACGGAGAAAGGTATACAGGGAAGAAATTATGATTCCTGTCCAAACGACAAAGGCTACATGATCGCAACATCAGATCCTTATGCTCCAGTACTTTATAGGAATTGTCTGTGTCATTGCTTCGAAGGGAAGTGGCTGATTTATCTAGCGCCAATGAATAGTAGAACTGATAACAATCAGTAAGTTGATGGATTAGAAATGCTTAAAAATTTCGTGAATTCTATTGAAATTTTACAATTATTTTTCTCAATCTCTAGTGTTATAACTGGGTTACGATTCAAACGAAACGATTATCACATGCTTTTCCTTCAACCAGCCGAAGGAAAATTGGAAGCTAATGGTTACATTTCTAACTCATCATGGATCCCTATACCAAGAGTTATAGATGAAGAAAATACTCGCAGGGTGGATTTGGTTTATCGTTCGTTCTTTCTCGATGACTTACGATTGCCATCTCGATATGCTTTGACAGGTAGCGTGAAATATTTTTTCGTCAATTGAAATAGCTTTCGATGACAGGAATACTTTACTTTTTTTCCTATCTTTTTTTATTGACTCACTGTCTATGTAAGTAATCGAGTAGATGTCAACTAAATGCTTCACTCGATTGGTCCATCAGAGGTGTTAATGATCTGAGAATATTCTCTAAAAATTCTAGGTGCTCAATTCATTGCTGTTGCAAGAGGAAAAGGAATTCAAGTCGCAGGATTTTCCATTCAAATAATTGGAATGCCATTTGATTATAGAACCGGTCAATTAGACTTGATACCTGCACATAAAATGACTCTTCGAGCTCCGGAATTTAATGCTCAGTATGTAAAATCAAAGTCAATTTCATTTCGAGAAAAGCTTTCATTGAATATCCTGGATTGGACATGGAATCGAAAAATTTTGATACCTACAAAAATTTCTGCTTTGCAATTTCAATTCTGGGATATTTCGAGAAGCCGCGGAACTGAGGCTACGCGCATGCGCAGTAGAGCTAAAAACACTAGGTTTTATGGAACACGAAAGAGCTCGTACTTCATCACTTCACTATCAAATTGATCTAAAAGCGAGCATCTGGAAGAAAACTAATCCATACTTCCTGATTTTTTATTTTTCAGGACTGAATTACCACTCAAACTAGTGAATTCGCTTCATAACAATCAACATAATGACCGTCACGAACCAAATTCCCAAATATATACTTATGTAAAACTTCAGCAATCAGACATCAATGATGACTTTGGACAATCCACTCTACCATTAATCGATAGCATACCGGTTGAAACTCATCCACATTCGACATTGGGCGGAATTGGTATCTTCCATAAAGGTTTCAATGGTAATGCCGGTTTTATCTCCCTTCGATTATATCCAATCGATTATCTATATTATTCGAAGAAATTCATAGAGAGATACGAAAAGAATGGAACATCTGTATGGGATGATTAAATTCATGGAGGGAATATGGACCGACTAAATATGTAGGAAGAAGTGGAAATATGTGAATAAATGATTTCAATTTTGAATTGGAATGGTCAAATCACATGATTCCATTCGTTGACGTAGAATCGAGTTCTTGAAGTTAAAACAACCTGCTGAAATTGTTCACGATGAAAATTCAAGGACGATGCTATGACACATAGCTCTGATTATCTCCATGAACTAGATGAATAAACTTTATTATGACAGTTTTGAGAATGAAAATAAAGAATTAAAAGTGAAAATAGAAGAATAATTACTATTGGGATATTTGTCTTTGCATGAGATAATTGGATAAATTCCTACTAAAAATATGGAAAGATGAAGATGTTGTGATATCAGAAGATAAAGAGTTCCAAACACAAGAAGTGAGAATCATTTTTTTTGCATACATCATGATATTTCTCCACCCTAACGGATTTCATGATCGTGTTTCGACAGCTAGTCGACGGGAGAGTCCAACGGACAATGAACTTGACACTCACTCGATTGCTGATCGCTTTGGAAACACGAAAAATTGATCGATTTTTCATCGATTCTCCATCGATCAACAAAGAATCGATTGGCTTCTAACCAAAAAAATACTTTAGTTTTTAGCTTCCGAATGGAAGTTTTGGAATCGTGATATTTTTCAATTTTGAGATTTTATCACATTATGACTAAGAATGATCCAAAACGTCGAGAAATGCTGTTTTTGAAAGATGTATGTATGTGTGTGTGTCTATGTATGTCTGCATGTGACGACACATAACGATGGATATCTTCAGATTTGTCATACTTAGCGGTCTGAAAATTCAACACTATCTTTACTTCGCCTTCAAAATTTTCGAGCTAGATACTTGGAATGTCGTGAGTCCATATGTTTTATAAACACAATGTTTTATATTCAAACTGGGCATATCGATTTCGTAGTTTTGAAGCTATTCAAAGAAATATCCTTAATTCGAAATTCTAGAATATAACGGGAAACAGAGCTAAGTATGGTGAAATTGTTTACAAATTCTCAATTTCGCTTCATCATTTGGCTGAAAAAATGAATAATTTATAGTTCATGTGGAGAAATATGGATAAAAATAGATTTTAAAAAAATTTCCCATTTCTTTAGCCCTCAACTTGGAAGACATCAATTAATTGACGGTTTATTTGAGTCTGAATGAATCAATTGCTGAGATAACCTCAATTGCAACTATCAAAATACCTTAAACATCAATTATTCTGTTTATGTTCATGAACGATAATGGTGACTTGTGTGATGCAATTTTTTCCTGCGTTATGCAAATTTCTTGAGTACTGGCATTATAAAAAGTTTTTTCAATGAGCTCATTTCGTTCACATATTTTAGAACGATTAATCGATCTGTATTTTGAGGTTATTTTTTCAAATTTTCTTAGTGACGATTCCAGGAAACTTGCGCATGCGTGTTTATCACGCATCCGAATGATGCGAGCGTCGAATACGACTATCATCTCTCTGCGTGGTATCGCAACGTCACTTCGCTCAACGGCGTCGCTTCGTTCACAAGTGTTACATGAGTATATACGATAATTACGAGTGCAGTTGCAACATTAAAATAATAAATAAATACTGAATACTCTAACAAATCTCTGTGTATTTGATTGACTCAAATCCCATCAGCAATCCATCAGTAAAATTTAAGTGAAAAGTTGATGTAGACACAATTTTGAGAAGAAATATTGATAAACTCTGATTTCAAAATGTTGAGGTCACAGCTTTCGGCATTATTCCTCATTTTTTATATACCAAATACATTTTGTCTTTTCAATGACACCGTTGGAGCAGGTAACAAACTGAATTTGATCACTTTTTTAAAAATAAAATATACATTAAATTGGGCAGAAAATATAGAGTTGATATTTTGACGTCAGCGCACTATGAAAATAATAGTTTTTGAAAATTATTTTTCTTCATTCAATTCGGGATAGTCGGTTTTTCTAGACGTTTCGCATCCTTGATGTTCGCTTTCTCAGTTTTCGTGATGAATATATTAGTTCTTATCTGAGCACTAACGTTTTTGAGAGTTTCACCTTTGTCGCACATTTTTTGATGTATTTGAAAATGTAAAATTGTTTTTGAGGATTTTTATTTTTCTTTTTTTAAATGAAGATACGAAACGTTTCTTGTCACCGGTTTATTGTTCCTAGAACTGTTTTGGAAAATGTGAATAATAATGTTTGAAAAATCGATAACATTTTTGGAGAAAAAATGCCATTGTTATCATAATCTAAAAAGTTATTAACAATGAAAATACGTTATGGAATGGAAAAAACATACAAAATTGGTCAGAAACACGTCATTTTTTGTTACATGTTTGACATGAAATTGCAAATTCTCTCAACACTCAAAATGTCATAATTTGCTACAATATGACAAAAAATGGACTATAATATCAAAATTTGAAATCGTGCTAATGATTTTCCTAATTACGTCTTTTCGTGGTATATATATGAAGTTTGAAGAATACCCAACAATATTAATATAAATAATTTCAAAAGTTATAAGCATATAGAAGTGGAAACTCATGGAATTTCAGCACTGAATAGATAATTCGGAATGAGTCAACTTCATGAGCCATTTATCAGGACGAAATATCTTTACAGAAGATTAAAATAGAAAAATACTGTATTTACTTATTCGTTGCGGGAACTTTGTATATTTTTAACCCCAAAAAAATTGTGATATAAACTGACGAGTTAGGTATATGCGCATATATGTCAAATATATTTTTTGTATATATATTTTTCCGTGTTCGCCGACACCATAGAGTCCGCGAATTTAATGGGAATTTTCCTAGTGTATAAATTCCCTTTCCAACTTTGATCCTTAAAATCTTTTTAACGAGTGCCCAGTTGACCCTAATATTTGATGGTTGTTATACCCTTGAGCCCCTCTACCACCCCACCAAAAATCATTGCAATCCCCGACCAACACGTCTGAGGGTGCCCTTGTAAATGCTACTTCGCAGTTTTCAACTTTCTCCCCACATAATGCTCAGAAAAATGTGGAACAATCATATAAAAATCATTGATTTATTTCTGAATGATGCTAGACAATAGTTTGAAGAGCTTAATGAATGATTGAGCTGATTAGAGTGCAATTAGAAACGAGTAATATGATGGCCTTGCAGATGACCGTATTGCCGCTCTTGTTGACGCAAATTTATTCCTTAAAAGAGACGAATTGCACTACACATGAACAATGGATCATTGAAAACTTTGTCTAGCGCACTTTCCACTATTTTTACCAATTTTTTAAAACTACCCCTATTGTGATTCAATAAAGATTCGCGGCATAAATAGAAAACTACAATTCGAAGTGTCCAGCCGTCATTGCTGTGTGGGATGGATCATGACAGGATCAACAGATGGCGCTTAAGCCTTGAATTCAACTGTTTGTAACCCTCGGGGAGAAGATTATCAGAATTAGTTCGAATAGGGTTTTTCGTTAATATTATCGATTGATTTTCAACGTGAAGCATCAAAGATCTATGTGCTTCATTTTCAAAAAAGATGTCAATAAATTTTAGAAGAATATTTATGCAGATAATCGAGGAATAAGTCGCTTCGCGTTACCTCTTAACGCATCTGCTATTATAGAGGGTTTAGAAAAATCTTCAATGAAATAGTCAAACATAAAGCATAATTCATTTAGCCATCAGTTTATAGGTGGTATATATCATAGTTTGAATGTGAGGTTTGAAAATAAATGTAACTTTTTAGGTGAACTACTGCGTAGAATAGTGAAACGATTAAGTACAGTAAATGGATCTAACATTACTGCCGAAACATATCCTCAAGCTGTTGTGCTAGTTCATGAGTTTCTAGGAGAATTGAAGGAATTGCATAGTTACATAGTACCTATCAGTGAGTTTGATGAACCAGCGCTCGATGACTCTAGTAAATACGAGAGATATCGCGAGCAACAGGAAATTACAGAGGTCATTGGTATGGTTGACGACGAATTGTGGGAATTTATTATGTTTCTCGAAGTCAATGACATTCCGAGTGGGCCATGGAAGGAGTTAGCTCAAGCAATTTTAGGAGACCCCGAAGACCGCATCCACATTATCTCCTCCGAAGAGCTATTTAGTGGAATACGGTTGTGGGAAGACGGATTATTTCAGATGATAGCTGATCGTGTAACTGCAAGTATCATTCATTATGTAACTGACATCTATGTTTTACGCGATATTGTATTCAAAACCGATTTTTTCCAAATGTCCTGAACAGAATGAAACGACTAATCAATGTGGTCGTGGTCAAGGAGTCCAGAATTTTTTTATCGCAGTGTACAAAATGGTCATACTGAGTGAGATAGAAAGCGGTCTGGTGACAACGTGGGCTCATGTATATTTATATGGTGCAGCAGGTATAGTATCAAAAAAAGATTTATGATGTTTCGAGTGCCTTTCTATTCAATAATATTGCTATTCTATTCTGCTGAAAAACAGGAATAAATAGGGGAGGGCTCAGCAGAGCTGGGAGTAAACGTCTGTTAAAACACTCCTATGCATTATTGAATTCATTAGAAGCAGTAAACGCTCCGTACTTCAGATATTGCGATCCACATTATAATCCCTGGATTCGAGGTACATGTCTGCATTTTTATGTAACAAAATATTCTTTCATTACATTGTTTCATTTTCGAAACCCCACTTGTGCCTTTCCTATTTTTTTCCGAAATTTGGTTCCTTAGCAATTTCGCAGTTGTAAGTCTGGTGATTGTTAATAATAAAAATGTCGATTTAAATTCCCCTTTC
>JABSMS010027373.1:0-10241 GCA_018902275.1 Aleiodes sp. PSUC_FEM 10030003
TTAGATAAATAAGGACCTTAACTATTAGAAAAAAATTAAATTTACTTATGATCTAATATTTTTTATTTTACATTGGCGGCGAAAGGACCTCCTTAAGCCGTTTTTCCACTCGGAAGAAGGTCGTAATTCCTTTTTCTAAGGAAAATAGAGGGAAAAAATTGAAAAAAAAAATAAAATCGTAAATATGCGAATTTCTCGCGTAGGAACTGAGAGAGTTAAATAAATTTTGATTTTTTTCGTTTCACTGAATTAAATTTCCTCAGTAGCTCTCACATGTCTTTCGAAAGATGTCAATTTCTAAATTTTTCCTCTTCAAGTATCTTTTAAGATATTTAATAGAAGCTCACACAAGTGTAAACTGATTCCTTCAAAATTTTCCGAAATTTACGAAAGATACAAAAAATTTGACAATGGTATTAATTCATAACTAGAAACAATGATAATAAGGGTTTGATTTAAAGAAAAGAAGAAAAATCAAACTATCGAACATTAATAATAATTTGGAAAAAATATTTATATAATGCTCTGTTTGTACGCAATAAATACATATTTATATGATATACATTTCCGGTTTTATTTTTATAGCATTTTTTCCATTTTCACTTAAACAAACTTCTACGACCTTTTTTCATGTGGAAAAAGGTCATATAAGCCTCGTTAATGGGAGGTCGTGTTCGCAATTTAAGAAAAATTATCTTGAAAATTACCTTCAATTAACTCTTTAGGGCCCAAAACATCGATATTCCACGACCTTCTTTTCAACATTTCATTTTTTTTTTTTAGATTCATTCGGAAGATTTCATCAAATATCTTGGAAACCAAGCGAGATAGAGCAGTTTTCATGAAAACCTTTTTTGTAGGGCTTGAAATTCTCTACAAAAAATGTCCCCACAAAAATCTCTTCATCTCCCATAGTTTGCGAGATATTTTGAAAAATATGACGATGAAATAAAAATAAATCGGTTCGTTTCATAATTCCACTGATTTATCTCTGATTATATCGTAATTAATATACAATAAGAAAAAAATTAATTTTAAAATTCTTCGATAATAATGTTGATATTCTCTTTTTACATTTGTATACTCCGTTCGATTGATTTTTCTATAAATTATTATTAATCGAACTTCAATCATTTATTTACAGCGAAACTATCAAAATTATGAATAAAATCTATGAAAATTAGATTGAAAAATGTGTGGAGTCGATAATACTCGCGTGAGGATTGATCGAAAGTCTTATCACATAAATTTTTACATGAAATAACACTGAAAGTAAAAAAATAACATTGAATTATTTTCCTGAATAATTTAAGATTAAGATGTATTCAAGTGGTGGAAAAATGTTCATTGTATCTCGATTGTTTTTGTGAATATTTCAGAAATGAGTGAGTTTAGGGGAAAATGTCAAGAGAGCCTTTTTATAGCTAACTCAATTGCCTACAAAAAAGGCTTCTTGACAAATTTTCGTAAAACGATTTATTTCCGAGTTATCTAAAAAAAATAGTGAAACGTTAAATTTTTAGGAAACGCTCTTTTCTGTCTGCTCGGAATTTTTGCTACCGCTCAGCAATTTTTGTATTTTGTGTAAGTTTGAAAATTTTGATTTTTTCAAAATTTTGAGAATTTTAAAAACGATTAAAATTTTCAAAATCTTGATTTTTCAAAAAATTTCAAAATTGTTATTACTTCAAAAAAAAATCAAAATTTTTATTATTTTCAAATTTTTCGATTTTTTAAAATCAAAACTCCCAAAATTGTGATTTTCAAAATGTTAATTGTTCCAAATTTCCAAAATTTTAGTTTTTTCCTGAAGACATCTTACAATTTTATCTTTTTAATGTTCATCCGTTGATTTCTCAGAAAGTATTGTGTTTAGGAAAATTCACCTCGAGACCTATTTTGTAAGAAATTTAATACTCTACAAATAAAGTCGATGGATGAATTCTCCTAAACCTGATATTTACTGAAATATTCACAAAAAATGGAAATATAAATATTTAAACTTCATCTTCAAGCAAAAATACATTTTTTTTCCTGAAGAAAATTGAAAAAATATTGTCATCCAATTTGGCACTTCACAATCATCTCCTTCATCCAACAAGAAGCCTCACACGAGTATTAACGAAAATTATGGCTCTACGACTATTGATCCCAACGAAAATATCTCACACAAATTGATTAAAAAAAATAAAATCCCAGGAAAATTGACTTAAAAAAATAGAGGATCTTTTGCATGGGTGAAATTTTGTTGGATTTTTTCTTTTGGGATCGATTTTCCAGGGATCAATTGTCGTGACACCGAAAATTATAATGAATCCTTGGTACAACACAGTGTATATTAAATCACTGGCAAATTTCTGAGGAATAGATATTCTTAATTCCCTCAGTTTTCGTAAAACACCTCAAAATCCACTGAAGATACAAAAATTGCAACACTCACCCTTTTCTCCCATCAAAAAATTCCCATATTTCCCCAGATCCCGAAATATTCCCTAGAAAACCTCGAACTTTGCAGCATTCTTTACGGCTTCCAATAAGAATTCTCAAATTCCAAAAATTTCAGCCAAATCACTGGAAAAATCAGAGAAATTCTACCTCAAAAAGTACCTAAGGGGTTGTGGAGCAAAATGGGGCAACCTACATTGAATTTTAAAAAATTATGATTTTTTTTTTCATTTGTTCTGGGTATCGATAAGATTTGAAAATTGTTTTTTTGAGAATTTCTTTCGTGAATAAAATTTTGAAAAATGTGGAAAAATGAAATTTCGAACAAATTTTGAGAAAGGGTAGAAAGGGTTCTGGTTCTTGGGAAATAAAAGAATCGTATTTTTTGAAAATTGATTTTTTGGGGATTCCAGTTCTTTTCAAATTTTGAAAATTTTGATTATTTTCAGAATTTTTATTATATTGAATGTGTTAAAAATATTCAAAAATTCAATTTTTTTCAACAATTTTGGATTTTTGATTCTTTATAAATTACCACATTAGTTTCTTGTTGAAATTTCAATAATTTCCGAATTTTAGATTTTCCTTTTCAAAATTTTGAAAACTGATTATTTTGAAAATTTTGATTTATTTTGATTTTTCTTTGTTCAAACTTTGGATTATTTTCAAAATTTTAAAAACAAGCAGAAGCATATCCGAAAAATTTATTTTTTCAGAATTTTTAAAATTCTGAAGAAATTTGAGATTCTCAGAAATTTTCAAAATTTTTATTTTCTCATAAATTTTTAAAATTTTTATCTTTAAAATATTCAGAATTATAATAAAAAAAGCAATCCGAAATTTCTAATATTAATTTTTTTTTTCTTCAAAATTTTCGATATTTCCTCATGAAAAATCGCGAAATTGTTATCTTTAAAATTCACATCTTTTACAAATTTCCAAAATGTTAAGTTCTTCCAAAATTTTTAGTTTTTACAGAATTTTCATTGTTCTCAATATTTAGATTTTTTGGTTCTTGCTCAATTTCTTTTCTCTATACAATAATATCACTTAAGAAATTCTCATTCTAAATTTCTTTTTAAGGTAGTACCTTAAAATTTTTTTTTAAGGTAGAATCTCTAATTGATCTTCTCATCGCGATTAAATTTTTTCCACTCCCCCCCCCCTCTTAAAAAAATAATTCACTCTCAATTTCGTACATGATTAATTTTCCGAACAATTCCTCTCAATGTTCTTTCCTTAATATCCCCAAAACTATTGGGTTTAGAAGAAGTTGCCAAGAAACCTTTCTTGTAGAGAATTTAATCCTCTACAAATAAGGTCTCATGACAAATTTCGCTAAATCCACTCGTTTTGAAGATATTTCAAAAAAATAATAAACTCTAAATATTTCAACTGAACTGAATAATTTTTCAACGTGTGGATATCTCTGGAAGGAGTGACTTTAGCAAAACTTAGCAAGACCTTTCGTTGAAGGAAATTAAATTACTTCTCCCGCCCCTCCCCCCACTAATTCACAATCAATTTCTCACACAATAAAAATCCTCTCATCTTGTGATCGTTGAAGATTTTCCATTCTGATGATTAACGATTTCATTCTCTTTTAGAATGTGTTTCTTTTCAAACTTCTAAAATCCATTTTTTTCAATTTTTAGACATTTTTGCTTCAGAAGTTTCAGAATTTTTAGTATTTTCGACACTAAAAAAATGGCAAATTTTTTAGCTTTTATTTTCTCCATAATTTTAATTTCTCCCGAAACATTCAAAATTTCGAAAATATTTTGTAAATTTTTATTTTTTTATAATTTTATGTTTCTTCAAAACTCCAAACAATTTTATCTTCTCCGTGACTGAAATTTCATTTTCCTCAAAATTTCAAAAATTTAGATTCAGATTCCATCGGAATTAAAAAATAGCCCCCCCCCTCCCCATGCCCAAAAAAAAATCACACTCAATCTCTCACACAATCAATTTCCTCTCATCTCGCGACTGTCGAAGATTGTCCATTCTGATGATTAACGACTTCACTCTCTCTCCCTCCGCCGATAATTGGACTCGATCGAAACAGAATTTGTTCACAGCTATTGCTCCCCCCCGAGTCATTCATATAGTTATGTCCAATGTACCCCGACATATCAATATCAGGTTTGATCTCAACCACCGTCTGATCCGACATATCAATGTCAGGTTTAATATCAATGACGACTTGCTCCTGTAAATGTTGGGTTGCACTATTAAATCTATATTTACAAGAAGTCAACAAGTGTCTGCGTAGATTCCGCGCCTGTCTCAATTTAGCACCGCACAAACCGCACTGTCCCGGACAATCAGAAGCACCCTTAGCTTTACCACCTGGTACTGTTGATGAAGTTGATGCTTGTAAATAACCATGCGGTAATAATCCACCAGGAAATGATGGTATGTGTAACGGTGAATACTGTTGATTTAATGCTGGCAATAATTTTTGTAGATTTTTTTTACTATCCTGCATATCATTTTGGCTATTCTCGGATTTAATTGATGCTGTTGACTTACTCCCCGGCCAATGATGATGCGAATTCTCCAATTCAGTACCTGTTAACAGACACAAACACATTGTTACCATTGCAGGGCTGAACTGTTTTTATTAAATTTTTAAGTAAACAAAATTCAATGATTTTACTATTTTAAATCCAATCATTTCATTATTCTCAGGTGGCAGTTCAACCCAGATCGATGGTTGTGCTTGTGTCCATTGAAATTCGCTAGTTTTTTTTCCTGGGTTTTTTTTTTTTTATAACAATGAAGTGATGATGGTTTTTGCAAGGACACAAAACACAAAATTACGATTTTTATGTTAAATTTTAATGGTTTTCATGTAATATATCTCTGAAACTATAGGGTTGAGCGGGATTACGGTGACAGTTTTTTCTAGGGGATTTTCCGGGCTACAAAAAAGGTCTCTTGTGATTTTTTCGAGAGACCGGTAGTTTTTGAGATATCGGTGATTTAATGGGAAAAAAGAGTTTATTAATTTCAATTTTCTATCAGTTTTTTGGGTATATCTAGGGAAATATCGGAGATAGGAAAATTTTTATTGACATCTTTTTTGTAGAGCAGAAAATTCTCTACAAAAAAGGTTCCATGAAAATTTTCGTATCTCTTCTAGATTAAGAGATGTTCCAAAAAAAATGGGATTTGAATGAATGATTCTTTGGTTTTTCAAGGTTTTTTTTTCAAATAAAAAATTCAGTCGACTTACCGTCGTCTCCGTGATTGGTCTCGTCATTCTTCTGCTCATAATCAGTCGTTCTGTCGTCGTCTTGGCGTTCCTCAGAGTCTGTCGCGTTATCGAGACGTGGCCATTTACCAGATGATGATGAAGATTTCCGACGTTTTTTTCGACGATGATTTGGAATACACGAGTTCATCGCTTCTCTCGTTACTGGCTCAGTGTTTTCTGGTATGGCTGATGCCGGCACCTCTTCCCCATTCTGTTGGAAACATCGGGGAACATTTTTGGTTTTGATGATAATTGAAGGAATTCATAATAAAGAGTTAATTCAGAGTTTTCACTTAAATGGTGAAATGGGATTAATTTTCTTAATTTTCTGCATTTATTTCTTTCGCAAATATCTCCGAGAGGAGTGGGTTCAAAGGAATTTTGCAGGAGACATTCTCTATAGAGAATTCAATTCTCTACAGAAAAGGTCTCTTGGTAAAATCTTTTAAAACGCTTGGATATCGAGATATTCTTGGAATAACTTTGTTTTTTTTGAATGTTTAAATTTCAATTTGTTTGAAAATGTTTGAACATTGGATTTTCAAAAAAAATTCAATTTGGTTCTTTTCAAAATTTAGGGATGTTTTTTCTAAGTTTCCTATTTTTTTCGTTGAAAATTTCCGAAATTTTGATTATTTTCGGAATTTCAAAACATTAATTTCCATTATTTTAATTGTTTGAAAAATAAATAAAAAATAATTCTCCCAAAATTTTAATATTTTTGAAAGTTCCAAACAATCTTGTTTTCTCCATAATCGTTTTTTTGCAAAATTCTCAAATTTTTCTTTTCTCAAAATTTCCAAAATTTAGATTTTCTTTAAATTTTTGAATTTCCTATTTTTTTTTATTTTGATTTTTTTTCCATAATCTTTACAACCACTGCTGAATCAGTCCATCTTCTCTTGAATATATCTCGAAAACTAAGCGAGATAAAACTTTTTTTGTAGTTCTAATTTCCCTCTATGAAATTTTTCCTATCTTCCTTAGTTTCCGAGTTATTCCAAAAAAAAAAACAGAAAGTGCAAGACGATTCGTAAAATGATGCCTTCATTATTTCGCAAAAACCTCGAAAACTATCAACTCTACAAAAATTTCTCAAGAAACCTTTTCTGTTCCTCTTGAAATTCCCTACAATAAAGGTCTCCTGACAAAATTCCCTAGGCCCACTCCTTCTCCAAATATCTTGAAAATAAATTAAAAAATTCTAGGATTTCACCTCGGTTAACACAGTTGGTGGTGTCAATCCATGAATGCTCAAGCAGTGAGCTGCCTGGAGCAGCGACGGCAGCTGCGATGGCTCAACACTGACTTCACCGCGGTAAACAAACTCAAGCAGAGACTCCAAATCGTCTGAGCTTATCCCCGCGAGCATAACAACTGGATGTTGACATGGTGTGCTCTAAAGAATTAAGAAAATTGTTAGAAAATTTACTCTTGGCCCAAAATCGATTGCCTTAGAGTACTTTTCGGGGTAGAATTTTCTGATTTATTCACTGGAATCAAAAGTTTTTAAAAAATTTATGAACTTTTTAAGACAAATTTTTTATTTTTTATTTTTCCTTCGAAAAACAGAATTATTTGGAAAAAAGATTCAAAAAAGGGTGGAATAGCTCAATTACTTTCAGAAGATCAAGGAGGAAGGGACTCGCCGCAGAGAGTACGATTTTGTGTGCTGGAAAGCTTCTTCCACCAGCTGCAAGTGTCACATCAACGAGATCTCCGTGTCCCCTCAACAATTGCACAGCACTGGTCAATGAGTTACCAAATTCAGCCCACGATAGACTGTACAATTGGCCACTGCTACCCATTTTTATGACCTGAAAACAATCGCTAATTAATCATTATGAAGAATCTTTTAAAATTGAAAAAAGAAGTGAAACAATTTCTTGTTGATTTGCGATTTTGTTTCTGATAGATTTTTAGCGAATATCTCGGGACCTATGGGAGATAGAGGAAAAATCGTCGAGCTTTTTTTGTAGCTTACAAAATTTTCTACAAGAAAAGTTTTTTGATAACCATTCTATAAACCTCATAATTACCGAAATATTCCTAGAATAAGCGGCGAGAAATTGGAAAAGTGAACACGAATCGTTTTTGGTTGTTTCTGATTTCATTTTTAATCGTTTTCTTTCGTAATGAGCTTTGAAACGAATGGATTCAAAGAAAATAAACTTACAAAATTCTCTATGAAATAGGTCTCTTGATGACCTCATAATTATCGATACATTCCGGGAATAAACCGCGAGGAATGGAAAATCATGAACATGAAGCATGTTCGGGCGTTTCTAATATTATATTTAATCGGTTTTTTGGAAATAACCTTGAAACTATGGGAGATAGCGAAAATTCTGTGAGGACTTTTTTTGGAGCTCTTCTTCTCCTCTACAAAAAAGGTACAGCGAAAATTCTCCTATCTCTCTTAGTTTCTGAGATATTTCCCAAGAACCGAATCTTAAAAAAAACACTATAAAAGTTATGAAATCCCACAGAATTTTTGTTTCTTTCGCAAATATCTCTGGAGCGAGTGGGTTTAGAGAATTTCTGCACAAGACCTTTTTTGTAGCTTACGAAATTCTCTACAAAAAGGTCTGTAGATAAAATCCCCTAGGTGTTATAATTACCCAGATAATTCCAAAACAGACCACGAATGATTTAAAATCGTGAAAATGATATTTTTTTACATCGGTTTCACGGGAATATCTCAGAATCTATGAAAAATAGAGAAAAATTTGTCAGGACCTTTTTTGTAGCTTACAAAATTCTCCACAAAAGAGGTCTCCTCATAAAATTCCCTCATAATTATCAAGATATTCTCAAAATAAACCTGCGAGAAATTAAAAATCGTGAACATTAATCGTTGTAGACTATTTCTCATATTATTTTTGGACGGTTTTTTTGGGAATAACTTAGAAATTATGAGAGATACCGAAAAATTTGTGTGGACCTTTTTTGTAGTTCTTCTTCTCCCCTACAAAAAAGCTCATAACAAAACTTCCCCTATGTCCCTTAGTTTCTGAGATATTTCATAAAGAAAACCAAAAAAAATCGAAATTATAAAATCCCAGAGAATTTTTGTTTCCTCCGCAACTACCTCTTAAACGAGAGGTTTTAAAGAAAATTAGCAAGAGACCTTTTTTGTAGCTTACAAAATTCTCTACAAAAACGCTCTCTTGATAAAATTCCATAAATCTCATAAATACCGAAATGTTTTCAAAACGAATCACGAGTGATTTGGAGTCGGCAAAACGAACGACTTTTTTGTTTGTCCCTGATTTTATCTCCTCCCTTCCACCTGTAATTAGCACCGTCTCACCGCCCCCGCCGTCTCGGCGTCTTGAACGTCGTGGTCCAATGAATCCTAACCCAATTTTTGTCTTTTTTCTCCCCAACAAACTCTCCGGTGACCAGTATTTTGCTGTTTTTGTTGATGCAAATGCTGAAAAATGCTGTTTTTGTTGATGCAAAGGGAAGGTTTATTCTACCTTGAGCTGTTGTAGGTCGTAAAAATAGCGGTGAAAGTTCAGTTACTCTCGTGAAATTATACGACACACACAATCACTGCAGGTTAAAAAGCATCACGCACAGCTCTCCACTTGTTAACGGTTTTATAAAACACAGGAACTTTCCACTAACTTTTTTTTATTGTTTATTGTTTATTGCGATTTTATAACTATTGGGGAATTGTTTTTTTCTGAGTAGAATTTGGGGGAAAAGAAAAAGAATCATTCAAATTTCACAGCAAACTTTGGGATACACGAAAACGTCACATTTCATGAACCGACTGGTGCTGCGACCGTCCGGTGGTAATTAGCAGAAACGACGGCGAAAGAAAGTGCGGCGGAAGGGAAGGGGAGAAAGGAAGACGACTGGTGAACTTTAGGGATGTTAGAGCTCTAGTGCTAGGGGTTTTCCAGGGAACTAGGGATTTTTTGGAATGCGAAAGCCTGATAGAACCGCGCGCGCGGAATTTAAGAAGGAAACGATGTGTTCAGAGATAGGAAGGAAAGCTTTCCGAATTTCTGGGGGCGACAGAGCTCAGAGCAAAATTGTGAAAAAATTAAAGGCATTGAGGATAGAGTTCGTTTAAAAAAAAGTGTGATATAATTATATCTA
Organism: Aleiodes sp. PSUC_FEM 10030003; assembly: GCA_018902275.1. NCBI lineage: Eukaryota > Metazoa > Arthropoda > Insecta > Hymenoptera > Braconidae > Aleiodes > Aleiodes sp. PSUC_FEM 10030003. The sequence goes on from JABSMS010027373.1 coordinate 9,821, forward strand.
ATTTGATCTGTAAAGATATCGTCAGAAATATTTAGACCTCGGAAAGTGCGAAAAAAGTATTCAAATTTTCAGATCTGATCCACTTAAATCTGCACAAAACCCCTGGATTTTTCAGGACGTTGTTCCATTCGTAGAAAATTCTGAAACTCACCACTCATCATGCACAATTTCCCCTTCAAAAATGTTGTGGTCTTCCCCATTTCCCCCCACCAAACTACTCAACAATAAAATTCCAAGAAATTCAGAAACCTTTTGCCCCTATCTTCCCGTTTCACGGAATTTTAGACTGGACGTATATCAACGGTCTTTTCTTATTACGTCAACGAGTTTCTGGAACTCTTTACCTGAAGAAATCAGAACAGCGACTTCATATGTTACGTTTAAACAGCTTTGCTCAAATTATTTATTAAATGAAGAGATA
>JABSMS010027384.1:0-10239 GCA_018902275.1 Aleiodes sp. PSUC_FEM 10030003
ATATTAATATAATAAAAAGTAAAGTCTTTATCTGAAGTTCCAATTAAGAACATGGTCCTTGAACTCCTTTGTTTTTCTCCGCTGCGCACTCTTCTAAGACTGAATATTAACTTCTGTAAAATATCGACGAGTCTCGTTCTGACAGCCGACCAGTACAGACGTGTTTTTGTTTTGCTCCGCTTCGTTGAATTTCTTCCTACGAGATATTTATAGAATTCAAATTAATCGAGCGTCATATTCCTCGAACTCAATCCAGATCTTCTAGAATTCGGTGTATTTCTATTCGTAATCATACGCGCAAAAGTGACAGTTTGAAGTGTAAACTACTCTAATCTCAAGAGAACAATTCAATCTAACTAAAATGTTACCAAAAGATGATATTGCCCAACTCATCAAAGATTTACATGACGATGTTAAATCAATCAAAAGAAATCAAGAAGAGATGAAATCTCAATTTGCACAACTATGCAGCAACCAAAGCACTCTAAAAAAAATCAAACCAAAATAAACAAAGTAATCAGGAATATTTCTCAAAAACTGTTAACTGCAGATAAAGAAAGCCGAGCGTGTAACATTGTGATATTTAACGTACCAGAAAACACGGAGGAAAATTTAAATACGATACAGAGTGTTATGACAATTGTAAACAAAGCTAACGTCCAACTTGAAGAAGTATGCATAGCATCCGCTTTCCGTCTAGGTAAACGAGCACCCGATAAAATTAGCCCAATCCTAATAAAACTATTAGCTCCACGATTCAAAAGAGAATTTTTCTATAAAACCAAAGAACTGCGTGCTATTAACATTAGTATTGCAAACGATTTATCTTGAGAAGAAAGAGAGGAAAATAAAAGACTGCTAAAAATTAGATACGAGCTAAGAAAACAAGGGATTCTCGCTGAAATAAAAAGAGGAAAACTATACCTCAACAAGGAACCACTAGACAACAATAATCTAGCGGAGATCTTCAAAAACAATGCCGACCCTACATTACGTAAATACTTAGAGCAGCAAATTGAAGGGACAGAGTCACCCAGCTCACAGGAAGAGGTCAATACACCTCTCTTGGCCGAGGAGGCCTTCACTCTTCGTAAACCAACGAATACAGTGATTAACTTGAAAAGAGGGCGTGGCCGACCTCGAAGAGACTCTTCCAGCTCTATATCCGATTCTTTCCAAACACAGCAGACGATTAAACAGTATTGTCATACTACTCCCCGACCTTCCAAATTATCCAAAGGGAAATCAAAAATGAAATAACAACCAAAGGAAGGAGAAAGCAGACCGATACACGTGATCTTCACACCAACGAAGGCCAGCAGTGTCAACACTGAAAACCAAACTAAATCCGTCATTCGCCTAATTTCCTGGAACATACACGGTTTTTCCAACAACAACTGGGAACTCCCTGCCTACATTAGAGACTCGGATATACTAGGACTCACTGAAACCTGGTTAACCAAACAAATCAAAACTCCACCAGCTTGGCTGCAGAATTATCATCTCATCTAATCCCCTGCATCGGACCACAGCAAGAGAGGACATGCTCCAGGCGGACTCCTACTAGCATTAAATAAAATTAAGTATAAATATGATCTAATTTTCACAGAGACAGAAATTCTTGCAATTAAAATCTCCACTTATAATTTGTCTTTTAATCTCGTTCTATGTTATTTCTCCCGCGATAACAAAATAAACACATCGTTGGCCTCACTTAAAGAGGCTATTGATATTTTTGAGGCGGTAAACCCGCAAAACCCTATATACATTATGGGAGACCTTAACGCACATGTTGGCAAAACTAACTGTCTCGAAGACAGCCTAATCGCAGAAATAGACCGCACGATAAAACCAAGAAATCTAATGGATAAAGAATTGGATAAGAGGGGAAAAAGACTGCAAGAATTCTTGTTAGAAGAAAACCTATTCATACTAAACGGACGTCTACCGAGTGACAGCCCAGGACAATTTACTTTCTACCAAAAAAATCAAAATCCTAGTACGATAGACTTTGCCATTTCCAGCTGGTCTTCTATCCACACCGTTCATGACTTTGAAGTCCTGGATGCTCCAACTCGATCTGATCATTTCCCTATCATCCTTCACCTCCAACTCCCGATACCACAAACTGAAGAAGTCCCAACAATGAATAAGAACAGAATCAAATGGAAAAACTCCCTCAAATACGATTACATAGACCGCATGGCCCACTCCCCTAAACCAGACCTCTCTATCCTCGACAACTTAAATGACATGAACAATCACATTATTGACACCATCGAGACAAACGCGAAGGCACTCAATATGGTAACAAAACCGGTTGATAAAAATCATAAATTCAAAAAATCTTGGTATGACTCCGAATGTTGTAATCTAAAAAGACAAATGAGAAAAAGTCTAAGAAAATGCAAAAAGTCAAAATTCGAAGTTCAATCGCTAGTAAATGCATACGAAAAAACCAAAAAAAATTACTATAATATGATCTTTGCGAAAAAGAAAAAATTTATGGATACGATAACTGAAAATATAAGATGGAGTAAAAATGCTAAAAACTTCTGGGCAACCATCAACAAATTTAGACCACGTACCCACAATCCTAACCCCATAAGTGCAAAAGAGTGGCATGACTTTTTCCGTAAGCTCCTTCCGAATCGAACAACAAGCGCTCCGCTAATTAATCAAATTAAGCACCCCTTTCTTGATCAGACCATAACCCGAGAAGAAATATGGCGAAGCCTCGATAAATGTAAAAGCGACAAGTCGCCTGGCCCAGATGGGATCGGAAACGAATTCTTTAAATACCTACCAGACAACTGGATCTCTTACTTAGAAATTTTTTTTAATAAAATACTAGATAAAGAGAGTGAACCTGAAGATTGGTCCACCTTATACGCTTCAATGATACATAAGAAAGGAGATGCGAATAATCCATCCAATTATCGGTGCATATCACTAATCAACAACATTGCAAAAATCCTTACTCAAATCATTAATGATCGCCTTCAAACCTGGGCTGAAAGGAATAAAATATTACCAGAATTTCAAACAGGTTTCAGAAGAAAACGAGGTTGCCTCGATAACATTTTCATCTTATCCTCTATTGCCCAAATTCACTTGAGTCAACCGAGAAGAAAGGTGTTCAATCTTTTCGTAGACTTTGAAAGAGCCTTCGACTCGGTAAACCATAATTTACTCTGGGAAAAACTTAGCAAAATAGGCGTAAGTAATAAAATTATCAATATATGCAAAAGCCTATACGAAAGAGCCAAACTCTACGTACGCACCAATTCTGGCCTATCGGAACCAATTGAAATTACGTTGGGAGTTCTACAAGGAGAAATCCTAAGCCCGCTCCTCTTCTCTCTGTTTATTGCAGATATCGAAGCATACTTGCGTGAAAGAGGTGCACAGGGCGTGCCCATTGACCATAAAAATGATATCATCTGTATAGCCTACGCCGATGACCTGGTTATTTTTGCAAACAATGAGATCAATATGAAGAAAGCAATCAATCTTGCCCGCGAGTATTTTAGAATCAACCACCTAAAACTAAATAAAACAAAGTCGAAAATATTAATCATGCACAAGGGAAAACCCCCCAAAGGGTTATCATTCAAGTGCGAGGGCGAAGAACTGGAAATAGTTAAAGAATTCTGTTATCTAGGCTGCATTTTCAACCAAACCGGTTCGTTCGTTTCACAGTTCAAAAAAGCTAACGCAGCAACCAGAAAAGCCATTGATTCAATTATTGACATTATATAGAAATCTCGATCTGACACCTGGTCGATAAAAGATCACTTATTCAAGGCACTAGCGACGAGTGTTCTATTCTATGGCACAGAGGTATGGGGGCTCAGATACCTCAATGAAATCAACAAAATTCAGACACTATACTATAAAAAACTCCTGAAATTGCCAACTTACTGTCCCAACTACGCAATCCGTTTAGAAGTGAGGACACTACCCCTAGAACATGATGTAATCAAAAGATCCCTAAACTGGCTCCAAAAAGTTATCAATATGAACGACGATAGAACGCCGAAAATATGCCTTATGAAACTACTGAAACTCTCCGCTAAGTCTAATACAAAAACCAAATATAACTGGTGCTCACAACTTAATGATGTAATCGTGAAATACTTCAACCCGGGACTGGCGAATCTCTGCAGCGAAGGAATTCTAAAAAATAACATTGAGGAAATTCTCTCAAACGCCAGAGATTCTATGATCAACGCAGACCGGAATAGACTATCGTCTTCTTCTCTCCCAGTCTACCCTTTCCTAACGAAACAAGAACCAACCTCATACCTAAATCTCAAAGTCCCTCTAAAAATCCTACAGCCTATCGCCCAATCCCGCTTAATCACTGCTATCTGTCCAAGAATCATTATAAACAAAACAATAATTAAACATTTAATAATGAAATTCGAAGACGATTCACACTTCTGCCCTCATTGTCTTTCTCCGAAAAATGACGATTTATACCACACTCTTATTGAATGTACTAAATTCAACGACGCAAGAAAATTATTTTTGACGAAAATAAAAGCTCACAAAAATGCTGAAGAAACAATCAGAGGTGTACTGAGTTCTCCTTCAAAAAATGAAGCAACTGCCTTCTATAACTATCTATGTAAAATATGTGAAACTCATCCTCAAATAAATAACACCTAACATTCAAAATTTGGATGGTATGAAATAAAATTAACAAATCAATAAACGAAAACACAAAACAGTGCAAAAATGTATAGGATATGAATAAATTAAGTAGTAAATTTATTAGTTAACTAAGTAATAAAACAACAAATGAATAAAGGAAATCGAAAATATATGTACGGCTGACTTGACTCCCCATTGTAAAAGATGTAAATCAAGCAATGAAATAAATGAATGAATGAGACTTCTGTAAAATATCAATTAATTATATGATTAAACTTATTAGTTTAAATCTTCTATATAACATCTATATTTAAGATCTAAAATCAACATCTATATTTAACATCTAAATTCAATATCTATGTTTAACATCTAAATTCAACATCGATATTTAACATCTATATCATCTAAAATTTTATCATCTAATTATTCATCATTTTATTTCTGAGTTTGATATGTGATGTAGAGGGTAAAGGTTTAGTCATAATATCCGCAATATTTTCTTTAGTGGATGTCTATTTGACCTTTATTTTGCCCGCTAAGACACATGATTTAACAAAATCACCATGAGTTCCAGCCATTTGAGGTTTCTTGCCTGTTCTTTCTCTTTCAGCCAAATTGGATTTGATAAGCTCAACGTCATCATCAAAATCTTTCAATTTGTGACTTCCCTCCATTTGAGTACAGTCACAGGCTGATTTATTATCACATCTAATAGTGACTGGATACATAGTTATACCTATTATATCTCTAGTCGCTTTATCCAAGGAAATTATTTCCTTACAAGATTCGCTCATGGCAAGATATTCTGCTTGACAAGTTGATGTAGCAGGAGAGGACTGTTTGTGGCTTCTCCAAGCTACTGTATCACCGTACACTTGAATAATGTAACCACTTGTCGAAGTCGAATTTTCACGATCTCTGAAGCTAGTGTCAGTCATAGCTTCCATAATTTCGGTTTTACCTCTATAGTACAAACCCAAATCAGTTGTTCCTCTAAGATATCTGAAAATTCTTTTGACTTCAGTCCAATCTCCTTTGGTTGGATTATTCTGTCTTCTAGACAATAAATCTACAGCATATGCTATATCTGGTCTGGTTGCACCAGCAAGATACAACAGACTCCCTATAGCCTCCCTATAAGGTGCATTAGCTGGAACATTGGAATCATCTAAATTTCCTATGTTTTTATTGTTTCTGTTTTTGACTTGTCTAGTTATCATGGGTGTGTCTTGAGCATTACATTCTTTCAGATCAAAACGTTCTAGGATCTCTTCTGTGTACTCAGGCTGTGTAATAGACATTTCACGTTTACTTCTATCACGGTGAATTTTCATCCCAAGAAAATTCTCCGGTTCTCCCAAAATTTTCATTTCGAAAACGTTACTGAAATGATTTATAATTTCATCTAATTTTTCGGGTACATTGCTAGCTGCAATCATATCATCTACGTATAGGATTACGATGGCAATTTTTCCATCTTTTCTCCAAGTGAATAAGCATGGCTCGCTTACATCATTTTCCAAACCTAGTTTCAGTGCTTCTTCAGTGAACTTTTTGTTCCATCTCTTAGGACTGATCCTCAATCCATAAAGAGATTTTTCAAGCTTCCAGACCATCTTTTCTCTGATTTCATCACTGCAATCATAGCCTTCTGGAATCTCCATAAAAATTGCTTTTTCCAGAGTCCCATACAGAAAGGCAGTTTTTATATCCATTTGTCTTGCGTCTAAATCAAGTTTATTTATGATTGCTAGTGCTAATCTGATTACTGGAAGTCTTGAAACTGGAGCATAAGTTTCTTTTAGCACATACTCGTTTACATCTAGAAAACCTCTTACAACCACTCTAGCTTTATAGATGGTTTCTCCAGTTTTGCCAATTTTGGTTTTAAAAACCCATCTAGAGTTCACTACATTAGCATCTACAGGTCTTTTTACTAGATTGTAGACTTTGTTATCATCTATTGATTTCAATTCTTCTTTAACTGCTTTTATCCAATCATCACAGTCTTCGCGCAGTAAACACTCTTTGTAATTACTGGGATCCTTGTTGATAGAAGAAAGCATAGCATGTATAAAATCTTCTTCATCTACAATCGTGAACTTTTTTATTGTTTTGGCATAAACGAAGTTATCATCTATCTTGGGTTTTGGTTTTCTTTTTGAAGCTCTCAACTTCTTAAATTTGGTATCATCTAATTTACGCTTTTTAGATTTGTCTGAATTAACTAGTTTATCTTTAGAGTCTATTGTTACAGGAGTATTTGCATCAGAAGATTCAGAATCTATTCTCTCATCAATTGAATTATCATCTACTTCTACATATTTTTGTTTTTCAATTGTTGGAGAATCTTCAACTTTTAAACCTTTTGTTTTGTAAATATCCTTATAAACTAGTTTTTCATTAAATCTGACATGTCTTGAATTTAAGAATTTTCCAGAGGTCGGTTCCCACAATACATAACCAGTACGTGAGTAACCTACCAGTATGGATCTTATTGCTCTTTCAGAAAATTTATTTTCTGATATTGGAAGTTTAACATAAGCTAAACATCCAAACCTTCTAATTTCATTCATATGTGTGCTAATCTTTTCATTGAGTTTATTTAATGGTGATACAAAACCATTGGTTTTGTGAGGTGTTCGATTGTACATATTAACAGCTGTTTCAGCTGCCAATATCCACATCGATTTAGGCAGGCCAGAGTCAAACAATAACGCTCTAATTTTCTGTTGTATTGTTTTATTAAATCTCTCGGCTGTACCATTTAACTCTGGAGTATACGGTGGTGCATAATCTGATTCTATTTTTTCTTTATGCATAACATCTACAAAATTACCTCCCGTAAACTCCCTTGCATTATCAGTTCTGATATAGCACACTTTTTCATTTTTACCTAATAAATTTCTAGTTGTATTTATGAAGCTTTCTGAACATCTAGCAGCTTCATTTTTATTTTTTATAGAATAAATTTTTGCAAATCTAGAAAAATCATCTAAAAACACAATAATGTATTTGTAAGCACCTGGAAACGAATTTATTTTAAATTGTCCCATGGTGTCCACATGAATTGTGTGTAACGGTCTATCTGCTATTAATCTAGATTTATTAAAGGGTAATTTTTCCATCTTAGCTAGAATACAGGTTTCACAATCTAAAATATTTTCTTTAAAGTTTACATTACACAACGACTGCTCAGATTTTTTCATTTCTTTTAGATGGATGACCTAGTCTTATGTGCCATAACATACCTTTATCTTTTTTTATTATTTTTAATTGTTGTATATTATTTTCAGCACTTTTAATATTATTAAATTCTTCTAGAGCATCAGCTGAATTAAAATCTAAAATTCTTCTATTTAAAGTTTGTTCATCTAATAAAAAATCTGTGATTTCTGCTTCTATATTACTTCTATCTTTCTCCAAAAGACTTTTCTTCTGACTCTCCCTCCCAAGCTCAGATGATGTTGATTTATGAGAGGAAACATCTAAATCTCCCTCCATCTTTTGCAAATTTAAATCAACAGGTAACGTCTGAGATTGTTCGGAAAATTCATTTGGAGAAATAATTTCAGCAATACAAGAGTACATTGTGTAATCCGGCCTATTATCTCCTCAGTACCATTCACTAGTTGCTGTTAAAGGACACTGTTTGACGTAGTGACCCGTCTTATTGCATCTATAACAGTTGTCATGGTGTGATTTAAACCGTTTTGCTGTGTTTGCACACGCGTCTTGTTCTTGAGAAGTTTCTGACTTCTTCTCAGCTTCCAGCTGCAGCAAATGAGACCTCAACTCAACCAGAGTCATTGATCTGCCTTTAAATTGCCGATGCAATAAATCAGCAGTTCGGGCTTCTGGAATTACTTTACTGACAGCTTGGTGAAAAGCTGACCGTTTCTCTTCATCTGTCAAAGGTACTGCGTTATCACAGCTCTCGTATTCAACGATGGTGTTGTCGAATTTATTCCAGAACTCATCAATACTCTCCTTTGGTTTCAGCCTCATGCCGTACAGCTTCGTTCTAACAGAAGTGTGAGTGACATTCTTTTCGACCCTCTTAGCTTCTTTTAAACTTGTTATTACCATAATAGGGTCTGTTATAGTGAGAACCCTCTTATAGTATTTATCATCTAAATGGCTAGTAATGATTTCTCTTACTGCTTGCTTTCTTTTTGTAATTATTTGTACATCTAAATTATCAGGACCAATGACCGTTGGGCCAATAACATCTAATAGATCTTTTGATGATAATTCAGATTCAAGTTTATCCATCCAAATGTTGATGTCACTATCTGAATTAAGAGTATACTTTCTTGGTACCTGATAATTTTGAGATTTTTTGTTTGATTCTAGTGTACTTTTTAAAGCAGTAATCGAAGCATTAAGAGCCTTAGTTACTTCTATGTTAATATCTTGTGGGCTGGATTGAGCATCTATTACAACACCCGGATGAGTTGAACTTTCGTCTAGAAAGGTGGTCGAGTTAAGTGAATTACCTCGAGTACCTTGCATTCGAAGCCTTTCTGCAGCCAATAAATTTTCAGATGTCTTATTAATATGGCTCATCAAGGTTTTCATTGCCTCAAAACCTTTGTTTTGAAGCTCGATGTTTTCGCGCTGTTTACACAAGAACTGTAGTAGTTCTTGTTGTACAGTCTGTTCAGTGGTAGGGGTACTACCACTGCTGCCACTCGATTGAGTTGTTTTGAAAATCTGTGGATTTCCAATGGTGCTTGACAGAGTTGTTGGTGTACTCGTCTGAAAAGCAGCAATTGACTGAGTCGTTGGTGTACTCGTCTGACTTGCAGTAATTTCTGACTGCGTTGTAATTGAAGGAGTAGTTGTCGACATTGCTGGGCTTTCAGATACTCCAGGCCCTTTATAGATAAAATAATTTTATTTTTAGTTTAGATTTTATTTTACGATTAATTCAATAAACGTAACTTCTAATCATCTATAAAACTTCTAAAAATCTATAAAACTCTCTAACATCTATGAAACTTCTAAAGTATCATCTATCAATAACTTCTGAAAATTTGGATCCACTTCTAAAATAAATTTAAAAACAAAATTACCTGTTCTTAAATTTTTGTCTGACGTCTCAGATGGAGTATCTTCAGTCTCGTTATTATCGAGCATTTGTTTATCGTTCTGCTCATTCATTGTTTCTTTGTTCATATTTTCTAGATATCAGTAAACTTCTAATTATGAACAGTCTGAAACATACCAAACTTATCAGAGACTGATATTTCACCCCTATTCACAACTGCACTGCAAGTTGTAAATAAAAAGTGAAATCAGCTGTAACCCCCGCATGCAACAGCATAGCACACGTGCTCCCTCCCACCTCGTGACAAACGGCACAGCTCGTTGAAACGTTCGGGGATGGCCGTACGTTCACGTGCGACATACAAATCACACACCAGAGTAACAACCAATTAAATTGAAACAAAGCTTAGTGCTGTACTACAGACTTTACCTTGAGACAATTATTAAATTAGTTATTATTTTTATTTATATATTTGCAGTCTTTTAAAAAGACTACGTAATAACTAAATATAATGTCGAGATATAGTT
>JABSMS010027406.1:0-10234 GCA_018902275.1 Aleiodes sp. PSUC_FEM 10030003
GCATTTTTTAAAAAGTTGTAAAATTTTATTTTGTATCTAAAAAATTAAGTTACAGAAATTTGGTTGTTTTTTATGTTTGAAATTAAGACATTTTTCAATGATTCAGTCATTGGAGCTGGAAAATATCTGAAGAGGTTCAGCTGCTAAAAGCTATTCAAACAGACCAGTGTAAAACATCTTTCGTGCCTTAGTGATGCATTGTAATTTTCTACACAAATATGCAAACAATGACAAATTGGATTAAATAAATGATAAAAAGAGTTGAGCACAAATTTTTATTTAATTTTTTCAGCATCTGAGTCCACATATTATTCATTGCGCGTGTACCGTTATCAAATTCTCGGGAATTATCTAATCGTCTAGTTCAATATATGTTATCGATTATTATTAATTCGCATTAAAAAATAGTGATAATTTTAGTGCAATCATTATTAATTGATTTGACATGTATTTTTGTTAATGAATTTGGTAATTCTAAACCGCGTGTCAGTGAAACTTCGTTCTCCTCCACGCTCCCCATAAAAATGCATCGATATCTCGCTAGTCATCCTTCAATTATCGCAGAATCAGGTTGCTCATTAAACAAATCATGAATATCCATGGATTAATTGAAGTGAGCATTTTTCGGTTGGGAATAATGCGGAAAGTTGATATTCCTCGATTCCGTTTAAAGGTTAAATAGTTGGATACAAAAATGTGATGTATTATTTCTTCCGAAAGAAATTAAAATGAAAATTTTTCCTACGTCTTCCAACCAAAATATTCACCGATAAAATTAACGAAGGTAAGAAAATCGAGATGAAACCTCAACAAAAAAAATGCTGACGCCATAATGCAAGAATTCAGCAATTCCAATAGAAAACCAAAATATATCCATTCATGGTACTTGGACGAATAGTAAACACGTAAATTTATTCAATGATACAAAGTGAACGGGAGCTTATGATTCTCTTCTACTGGATGCTATCAAAATCGCACTATATCGAGCAATAACAATTATTACTATAGCAAGGAGAAGAGAGAATTGAGCCTAGAAAGTGGCTACAATAATATGCATAGGAGAGACACACTGGGCTTACACTATTTCCATTACATTAGCCTTCCGCGTTAACGCGTGGGCGCACCAAACGATCTGGAAATAACTGAAATTGCATATCGGAAACGGCGGCGGCCGTATGGCGTACTGCCAAAAAAAACGTGGAGTAGGGGCCAAAAAGAAGAAGATAGCCTCTTTCGAGGAGAATGGTGAAGGTTCTTCTCTTAATTCTTCCCAAAAATCCGATCTTCATACTATCGAACACGGATCCACTAAAATTCTATGCCTATTCCAGAGTTATATTGGTCTGGCAGAATCGTTATCTGCAAGCCAAATGCCACACTTCCCTTGGCACTTGTTCTGAGCCATAAAATTTCATCTGCTTATTGTTTTAAATAATTCTACATGTCAGTTCCAATCCTCTTCGGTTGGCCATATCAATTTTTTCCTAGCATTATTGTGAATTTTGAGGATAAATGAATGATGATTACTTCAGGAGCTTCCTCATGGAAAAGAATGACATAATTCACCGCAATAATTAATTAATCTTTACAAAAGCTGGGTGATACAGTGATTTGATTCACAAACCATTCATTAATCAATTCTTCTTCACAATTTGGGTTCAAACAGTGGAAAAAGAGGAATCCCCTCTGCATAGTCTCGATGAATTCCTGGAGAGTATTTATTACTCATTAAATAATATTGACGAATTTATTCTGAAAGCACTGCATAATCGATAATCAGCTTTCACGAAAATTGGATAAATCTCTTTGATGTCATTGAATGATCGAATCAACGGCACTGGCCATTGCTACCATACACACGACCACACGTCTGACTAAATTTCATTGGAGGTTGCTTTGTAGTTATACGTTGGATGGATAACCCATCGCATCCTAGAATCATCGTTGAACCCAATGATTCTCATCTACTGAATAGTACAGAAGGGAAACGTGAGTGACCAGGAATCTCGTAGTTCTCATCATGCAGAATATCACAGACAGATCGTTCTAATCATTCTGCATGATTGGATTCTGTAAGCTATGATTCGTATGAAGCAGATGGTATCACGATGGATGCCTGTTATGTGATCTAAAATTTAACCTGTAAAGCATAAAATTTCGTTGAGAAATGGGGAAGTTAATATCGGTATACTGATAAAAGAAGTGTCTCATCAAGCGTCTTAGAATCGGACACAAGACACAAAAATGGTGTCATGTGTCTAAAATTGAGGCGTTTAGATGTGTGTCTTATGGAAAATCAGACACCAGTTACCCCAGGCTCAGGAAAAGTGAAATTAGAGGCCTGAAATCTTTGAAATTGATACAAGTAACGACATCTACTGGTACACTGAGAAAAAAATACTAGCATTTAGTAATTTAGAAACGTTACGACTGTCACCGAAGACACTCAAAGTGTCTTAAACGAAGACAAATGAAGTGACTCAAAAATTTCTACCCAAATATCTCAAAAGTGACTACCAAAATGTCTCGAATTCAGATACTTTTGACAGTGTATTTATTGGAACAACAAGCTACGATATTTTACGATGTTTTGGAAAACTTTATTACGGATTTTTACATGTATTGATTCCTAATCTGTTCACAATAGCTTATTCGGTAGTTTACTAACAAACTTGTCTCAGAGTGCATTCATAGTGTATCCCAAAGTGTACATAAAGCTTCAATAGAAACCTGGTTACAGGTGGTACCATTGTAAACGGAGGCATTACAATGTGTATAATACAATAGCAATACCTTTCATGTCAGCGATGCAATACAACTGTTGAATTAATACTTTGTTTGAAGGTATTAGTGTCTTCACAGAGAAAGGTTACGAGATCACATGGAGGAGGTTTTGAGTACATCAGTGAAATGCAAATACACTGAGTAAATGTATGACCAACTCTGCTCTCTTTAACGTAAAGCATTATTCATTGAAAAGCATAATCGCTCGTGTCAGTGGCAATGTGTGCAATTGCTCAGGTTCTACCTAGTTTCGTACGACCATTAGAGTATCTCAAAACCAGAGCCAGGAAATGCTTTGCCGGAATTAAATGGGCTTCCTTTGGAAATGATTCACATTCGTTGGCAGTTCAGTACGAATTCTCCGATTCACGTTTACATAATTTCACCACGATATTCCGTAGATTTTGGTGAATCAATAATCGCTGATTATTTATATCCCTACAGAATACAAAATTTTACCTCGAAATTCAGTGATTACAATTTTACAACACAAAAGAATTCAATTTATCCACAAAAAGAGAAGATATTTCAACGAATCTAAATCGGTAACGATTCCTCGCAATTTTACATTGTCTTTTCTCAGTGCATCCGTCTTTCACTTTGATAAGCTACCGGAAAAAGGAAATAGATGAAGAGACCCAGTGTATTGTATTGTATCAGCTCCGTACGATTCTTCTCTCGTCAAGGGGCCACAAAGGAAGCACCCGTTGCCTGGATTCGTCGGGCCTTGGCGTGATAACCGATAACGAGAAATAACAGGAAGCCCCATGAGTTTAGTTCCTAAGTGTGTGTTACTCTATATATGTGTTTTTGTTGGTAGCTTTGGCCTTCACTCCCCTCATAGGTATTGTCTCATCCTTGAAATGGTCAAAGGATAATCCGTAGAAAAGCGCCTGAACCCTCCTCTATTGCTCGTCCTGCGAGGCAAAGGGATGACAATCGTCTTGTTCCAACGACACGTTGATTGTCTCCAAGATCCAAGCCTCCTCCCTGCACGTGGTAATCATCCCAATAATGCTTCTGATGCAGTCCCAATCCATGAACATCATTGGCTCGATCCAATAATGGATCCTATGATTGAGCCTTTCATTTCATAGATTACGATGTATATATATGATTTAGTTTTCCAATTATTTCCCATTCGTTCGATCTGCTTAATAATCCGAATTCGATGACAAAGGGGAAGATCCTCGCTGACAGGGAGGATCAGAGGAATGGATCAAGTCAATAAAGGCTGAGAAGAGAGCAGTACATGGAGACAAAGAATGGAGTAACCCGGACCCACTTTTCTTACCGAAGAAAAGGAAGGGAGGAGGTCAATCGACGAGAGTAATCCAAGCATATGCGGGCGTCTGATTGCCCCGTCAGTACTTGCAAGGAGCTACATCCTTTTCCCTTCATTTTTCATGGATTTACACGGGTTGAAGGACCACGTGTAGCTTCTTCTACTTTTTGCCTCGGAAAACTCCCATTTCCACGCTTCATTGATGTGAAAAGATTTCGAAACTAAATTTCTTTTGGTATTCCCAGAGAATAAAGAATTTTTAGGAAACTTTCGTCTATGTTAAACGTGAGTTAATATCCAATTATTTTTGTGCGATTTATTTGCATTTTTTATATTCTTCTCAACGTTTAAGGCGTGTGGATACCATTTCACTGCAAAAACTAATATTTGACAGATGTTTTAATTTAAGATAGTTTTATTTAAGATAAAAGACGAAAGTGCGGAGATACGTCTGTTTCACATTAACATTTTCACTGGACCAGATCAGACCTAAGAGATCATGAAAGAGAATTTGGGATGCATTCAAGAGATGCGTCTCTTTCATTCTAAAATTTACGATTTCTTGTACTTACTTTATTTCTAGGGCAACCATATCGAACAATGATAATGAGATTGTTTCTCTTTGACTCGTAGAGAGACTCACAAAGACTCGCGGATAGATTTGAAACGGTTCACCAAGAATGATCTCTATTGATAAGTTAGGACCCGATTCTCTCTCAGCTGAATGTCCGATTTCGGCTCTTTTCGCTTCTGTATTTTCCCTTTCTTCCTCCTCTTTCAGACAAATCCCATGGGGATATCTGTTGAATTTCTCCGACTCTGCGAATTGAGTGACAACAATGGTCTGTGATAGCATTATGAGTAAAGGATTGGCGATGAAAGAAGCCAAAGAAAGAGAAGAGAGAAGAAGGTACAGTCCATTGTTATTGCTGTTCTCCTCGCTGTTTCAAATAACCCAAGGATCACATTTATTGATTTCGAACTGATAATGGTGAGTAGACAGAAGTCGTTATGCTATTCTATGGATTGATTCACTCGGTTTATTCTCGGGATTATGAGGGAAAGATGATAAATAAAAAATTGCAAAGCACAAATCCATGGAGTGGAGGATATTGATCCTTCCAGCTATTAACTCTGACGATACTCAGGCAATTCAATCTAGTTGTTGAGATATTGTTGACTCGACGCGCAAATAGAGAGTGCAGATGATGTCAGTGCAATTGATGACAATGCAATCTTTGTCGAGAATTTTTTGTGCAGTTCTCATTGGTTTTACGTTATTTAGGTTTAACTCCGTGATATTTGAGTAGGAAGAGCTCAGTTCAACTCTAGCCTGATAATCAATGATGATTACAAAGAAGAGAACTTGTCGGATTCATGGTGATGTTTCAGAGTATTCTCGACTTTTCTTGATTAAAAAATGAAATTGATGGAGGCGAGCGTGATTATGACTCATGAAGAAAAGGAGATAAATTAATCTATGGTGATGATAGAAAATCTAGGAATTTTCGAGTGGAGGCTGAAGCTTAGATTGAGGTAGTCGCAGAAGAGCGCTTATTTATCAAATTTTCGACCGAATTTCCCGCTAAATGTTATTCATATTTTTTTGATGAAAGCACATGGGGCTGTTGAGCTTTCTTCACTGAGAGAAAAATGAGATTTTTATGAGTAATTTGGCTGAAGAATTTTTTCATAGAAATACTAACTTACGCCCTTTTATTATTCAGCAAGAAAAAATGACAAAAATGACGATATGATCGTTGGTTTCATGTTTTTCTTGACAACACTTTTCAATGGCCATATTGACTAAAACCGCGTCCGTTAACGAACTCCCATCGTTTTGTTCCCATTGACAAAATTCTTTTCCCAAAACATATGCGAGTTTCCCTTTTCTATTATTATTGGAAAATCGAGCTAACGCTAGAAATGAACAATTTCTGAATATCCATTGTTTTACCCACAATCAAGCTCAACAATTGTTTGAAAAAAATCCATTCATTTTCCCCGATGAGGCATTTTATTTTGCTAACGAATAGATAATATGAAGCGAGAAGCTGGTGGATGATGGCCAAACGATGGTACAGAAAATGCATGCAGACGGGAAGGGAGAGGAAAAAATAGAGTAAGGGTGTGCCTGGGCACTGACGGTGCGCAAGAGGATGGAGGTTTTTCCACATCGGCGCTCACTGTGCACCGTCCGATCAACCGGAAAACGTCCAAACTCACAATCGCCCCAAGGGAATATTTCATTCGGCAAAAATTTTTCCCTCGTATTTTCCCTTGCGCCTCCCACTCGTTTTCTCGCTTCAAATACGGGTCACCGTATGAACCAAAGGGAAAAAAACATTGGAATGAGACGATTTCTGTTGTAGGATAAAAAAGGTTCTCCAACATTGGCCCATAGGATTTTTTTACCATAATAAGAAGGCATTAACTACTTTAGTGAATATGTACGCATACTACGGTGTCGGGGGAAAGTTGTTTGGCTATTTGTGAGAATTTTTCCAGTCATTTTCACCCTCCTCTATTTTGTCCGAGGATTTTTTTACGATGATTCTTATCACAAATAAAATTATACAATATGTTTGCTGACCTGAATCACGTTTCTAGTTTCTCTTCTCTCCTCCACTTTTCAGGCATTTCAATGCAATGGTCAGCGAATATTCGCCCTTTATTTGATGAATTATCTAAACACAACACGAGCAGAGGATGAAAAAAAATTCATCTGATAAAAGCATAGAATCAGAAGCGTTGGAGCGTGAAATCCAAAAAAATCACAGACCACCCCAATAATTTTTTAGATGGCCACATTTTTCCATGATTTAGCTTGATATAGAAGAAAGGGATTCGAGACGGGATTATACAAGGTATATATAAGGTACTAGGCTCGAGCGTAATTCTGCGTATAAACTGCAACATAAACATACGTTTTTTTCGTTCTCCTCTTTTTTATGGATGTAGAAGGCCCGATGAATCGAGGTGAATCAAGGCACGAAATCTTTTCTTATATCAAATTTTGCTGACCCTTGTGCTCACAATTGGGGATTATCTCTGTTTGGATACCTTTCTCTCTATTCTAACACATGATGGGCAGAGTTGACCTCGTTTAAATGGACATACGTAGTCTTTCTGAAGTGACATGTGGACACTGGCATTACCAATCAAATCTGAATCGAGGATAAAGTCAATCAATGTTTCGATGAATAAGTCCGTCCGATGTTTGATCAGAGCATTGTTCGTCTATTTTGCAGACTATGTATTGGAAAAAAATCACAAAGGATCTCCCTCGACCACAGTTGAGATCTCCATTTCATTATTATTAAAGACGAAACCATCGCACTGCGAAAACTAATGTTTGACATTAAGACACTTTTAAAACATTTCAGAGATTCGGCATTTGGTAATGACAATTCAGTTATCTATAAATGCAACTTTCTCTTCATATACCTTCAAGCTCCATTGACTGAATAATCGAAAAATGTCTTAATTTCAAACATAAAAAGCAACTGAATATCTTCAACTTAATTTTTCAGAAACAAAATAATATTTTACAACTTTTTAAAACACGTACCGTATCTCAATTGTAAACATCTTGGATTTGAGTTACTCAATTTCAAGATACTCTCAATTTTAAGATATTTCTCTCTAACTGATATCTTAAACTAAAATATCTAACAAACATTCCTTTTTGCAGTGTACTTTCTGTAAAAAATACAATGTTTTCTTAATCCCGACAAGCTAGGAGAAGATCTATTGGAGAACATTTTGGAAAGAAGCTACGGTGAATTAGCTTGAGGATTTCTTCTTTAATAATAATTGAATAAAGATTTAGGCTTTGCTCATGATCCATGAATTTCTCAACTTGCTGAACAATGCTATTCATTGGTGTTTATGGAGCGTATTCCTCCAGTGCTTGCAGATTGATCAAACATTCAAGAACTTTGACATTCAGTGTGAATTAACACAGTCTTATCTATAACGCGATTCATGAGCGATGAAACTATACATGTACCAGGATAGTGTCTATATACCATGGGAATAGTGGAAGGAGGTCACGTTGAGTTACCCACGCAATCGTCATCTCGGATCAATCATGGAGTTCCGGGTAACGTAATCGGAAAGTCCTTTATATCCGTTGAAACTAAGTTCCGAGGCAATTTGTGTGTCTCTTTGTAAGAAGGAATAGATGGGAGTTTGAATGGAGAAGGGAGGAGACGCTTGGAAGGAAAGTGGAGTGGTAGTGGGATAGAAGATGCCGAGTTGAACAAGGTATTGCAAATGTTTGGGCGGAATATACTTTAAGAGAGGGAGAGAAAGAGACTTTGCATCGTCCTTGATAGTCTGCATACTACCTTTCACCCTCCCGTTCTATTTTTTCGCCTCTTCTTTATCCCCGAGTCTCACACTGGGTAAAGCCAAATCTTGGACGTAGGAGTCTCCGTCTTTCCTATCCCTGCGGCCCGTTCCCCCTCCTTCTCATCACGGTATTCTCTCCTGTTTAGAGTGGGTGGTAAACTGGAGATATAAGGAAGAAACATCTCAGTCCCACTCCCCACAGACCCGGCGAGCAGATTCAACCTTGTCGTCTTCACGACACCCTTCCGGACGTATTCCCACCCTTCCTTTGCCCTCCCTTTTTTCACTCTAACACTCCCCCTTGCATCTTTTAAGCTTGCCTACCGAGGTAAAAACTCTCCTCTCCCACCTTTACAATTTCCTCCAATTCTTTTCACGAAACAAGTTTGTAAAATGCAATTTTCCTCGTAGGTTGACAAGTCATCTAATCGCAAGCAGGCCATCTTCCACTCTCCTCTCTACTCTGGCACTTTTTCCCTTTTTTTCGTCTTCTTTTATCTTTTATATTTCCCACCTGTTTCTCGTTCTCTTTCTTTCTCTCTATTATAATACAGAATCGAGCAGTCTCACTTCTCCTCTTTACCCTGGTCTCATCTTTTTATTTTGCGAGAGGAGAGAGAATGGAAGAGGCTTGGCTGTGTTTGGATGACGTCGGAGGACTCCGAGGCATCAGGAACTCTGATGCGAGTACTACTAACGATTCTGTCACAGCCCCACTGTGTTTCTGATAGCGCAAGCATTATAGGACAAGACTTTCGTAGTCAAAGAAAGCAACGGAAATTGAGGGAGAGGAAGGAAATAATTCACAGGCAATTCCGAGGAATCAGACCTGTGTTACAATTTTTTTATATCTCACTCGGAAAAATCGAATGGTCAATTTTCCGAGAATAACCACACAGTAATTTAATTCCACAATGCCTCAATAGAATAGAGTAACAATTTATTTTGAAAAATTAAAGCTGACGTCAATTAACATGTAGAAACAACGGATCCATTTGGCTCGCAATAATGCCCCCATTGTTTCGTAATTTCGCGTTAAAATTTTTGCCTCCACCAATTAAATTATAAAATGGTCGACAATTAAAATAGGGAAAGAGAGGGAGGTTGTGTGAGGGATGAAGTGGGGAGGGTTGGCACGTTAACGCGGACGATCCTAGTCAGCGGAACCGAGAGACACTCGCGAGGGGATAAAATCGTTGTAACAATCCTGGAATTACGATATTCTGGTCTCATGGGAAGGAGCGGAGAATATCGGTGGGACTTTACACCATTTGGCGATCTCTCTCTCTCTGATACTGTTTCCCTGCTTTCTTTCTCCCCTTTCCATTCAATTCGCCTATCTTCAGTCTACTCACACTGAGTCTCTTCCAATTTTCTCTTCATTTCGGTTGTTGGAAAGGAATAGAAAAGGAGGAGGAAGATACTGCCATGGGAGTTTTGCACCCGAAGACACTGTGGCACTGTATGAGGGCCCATTTTACTCTCGTTTTTTCAATGTCTTCTTGGAGATTATTGGAGGGTCTTTATGATATTGAATGTCTCTTTTTCGAGAAATCATGTACAAAGTTTGCAAATTTCATAATTGAATTTTCGTTATGGAATTTCCTATTTATTGGGGCAAATTTTTGGATGAAACGAAATCGATTGACGTGGAGGAAATAATACTTTTGTTTGAATAGCATTTAGCAACTGAACCTCTTCAGATATTTTCCAGCTCCAATCACTGAATCATTGAAAAATGTCTTAATTTCAAACATAAAAAACAACTGAATTTCTGTAACTTAATTTTTCAGATACAAAACAATATTT
>JABSMS010027417.1:0-10234 GCA_018902275.1 Aleiodes sp. PSUC_FEM 10030003
AGTATATTATGCACCTAGAGAGGAAAGAAGTTAATGTCGACAAAAATTTGCCTCCCGAGCGAAGCGAGGGCGCCAAATTTTTGTCGAAGTTGACTTTTTTCCTTGCGTGGTGCATACAATATTTTTTGCATCCAGAGAGATCAGAACGACGTTTCTCTAGATGCAAAAAGTTATTTTTATTGACCCCGAGAATGAAAAATCGATTTTTTCAAACATCTTCTCGTTTTGAAACGTCTACAACATTTTTCGACAATTTTCAAGACCATGTCTGTATGTGTATGTGTGTGCGGATGTATGTGACCAATTTTTTCTTTCACCGTTTCTCATTGATCAATAATGCAATTGAAATCATCAATGCTGCAGACGAAGTGTCTTGATGTGGATTGGTGCTGATTAGATTTTGGTCAAAATCGGCTCAGTAGTTTTGTAGTTTTTCAATAAAACAACGGGAAGCTCTTGGTGTGGTCTCAAAGGATCACACCTATTCTGATGTATAGCTACTATTACACCTCAATTCGCGAGCGAGCTTAGCGAGCGAGCAATAACGCACCCCGATACGCGAACGAGCGCACCGAGCGAGCAACTACGCCCCTCTAGTTTTATTCTATCTTTGCACACGCATTTCGAATATTTTGAAAGAAACTTACGAATGGCTTCGGACTGAAATTGTGACCGGTACTAATAAAAGGGACCTCCTTCTTTTATGAGCCAACGACGTTTTTGTAACAAAGAAAATGTACCACGAATTTTTACACGTAAAATGATTCAATGCCCTTGAGATATTCGTGGCTATGGTGCACGATAGAATCGATTTTATCCACGTGGATGTAATGTTGAATGTGAATTTTCATACATACATGATAAACTCAGGAGTGAAGTAGAATAACAGAAGTTTATTCGTGAAATATTTCGGAAACAATGAGATTGCGAATGATTTTTACAGAATTGTAAAATGACGGTCAGTTGGAAAATGCGTCAGGTCAGCCGTCAATTGACCGTCAAAAATAAAAATAGGTAGTAGTAAATATCAGGAGTAATAAATATCAAAATCCATCTAATTAGATGAAAATTTATCGTCAATTTTATTCTCGGTCATTTTGACTTTTTTTTCGATGCAAAGACTTGAAGAAATTACTCATTTCCAAAAGTCATGCCATATTTCTCATTTTTCTGAAAAAGCTGTAATTAGACTACCCAGTTTAAGAATAAATATAGGAAAACAATGACTTTGTCGTCGGTAATTTCTCGTCATTTTTACATTTTTATCTTCGAACAGATCAGTAAAAACAATCGTCAATTTATTTAGATGGAACTTGACCGTCAAAATGACGTCAAATTGGCTGTCAATTGACTGTAATTTTTGTTCTATCTCTACCCACGCGTTTCAAATATTTTGAAAGAAACTTACGAATGGCTTCGGACTGAAATTGTGACCGCTACCAATGAGAGGGCCCTCCTGTTTTTTATGCGCCAACGAAGTTTTCGTAACAGGTGAAACATTGTTCATAGGTGCATGTGGCTGTGGCGAAGGAATTGAAGGTGTGACAGGTGAAACACTTGGCCTCCATGTGCTTCCACCCCTGAAAAAACAAATGAAATTGTGATAGGAATCTGCATAAAAAAGTATTACCAGGCGGAAGAGGCGGAAAGCAATGAAGAAGGAAAAAAATGTTACTGACCTCTGTACAGTCAATTCAAAACTGTTACCAGCTCTGACGATTACATCCTGGGCGTCTTTGTGCCTCAGATTGAACATTTCCGTATTGTTTACTTTGATGACTGCATCACCGGCGCGCAGACCCGCCACCTCTGCCGGCGATCCATTGTTTACCTGAATAAATAAGAGAGGAATTAATAAGGCGGAAGAAAAAAGAAAAAGTTCAGGAAGATTCATAATATTTTAGTGAGGTTCGGAACCATATTGGGTCAATCGTTGCATGTAATCCTGGGCCAATATTGGCGTTATATCAGGCGCCAATACTGGCGTTATGTCGGGTGCTAATACTGGCGTTATGTCGGGTGCCAACATTCGTCACGCATATCGGTTAACCCAACACGGGAAAGTAGAATCGAACGACAAACGTAATAAATATTTCTCCTCTATTACAATAAAAATTTCTTTCTGCTAAAATATTCTTGTTAAAAATAATCCATAATTCCAGTGAAACACATTTCTCTGAAGCAATAGGTTTCTATTATTACCAAATATTTTTTTGTTTTAAAATTCACGATTTATTGTGAGAAATAAGACGAGAAAAACATCCAAATTGCCCTGTTACTTCACAGTCAAATATTCTTTTTTCTCTCTTCAGTCTACAATTTTCGACGCGTGATTTCTCACCCCGATGGACTAACTTATCTGGCATTATGCCAAATTGTCCAGAATGTACGAGCTTACGCCTGTGTGGCCGTAAAATGCTTCCGTTCAGCCGTTATTCCTCTTCCTCCAATGCAATGCAAATTTTCAAACGTTATCTTTATTCTCCATTCTTTTTTTTTATTATTTCGTTTACAGATTTATATCGTGTATTTCTTTTTCTCCTTGTGTTCCATTAATTTTGCCACTATATCGCCTTTGATATACGCTTTAGCTACTTGTTCAGTCAGTCAGGCTTAAATGGTTACGTGAAAAATAGATTGTTGCGTCAAATGTTGATTTGATAGTCCTCGTTGGTTGTGTGTGTTAGTGCCGGCTGGCGTTTTCCCGAACAATTTTAAAGCATCTATTTTTGGGGGATACCTCTTAACATTCAACACTGTAAATACTTCCGTTTAAAATGACGTGTTATTTTGTGATATTCAATACTGAAATATTTTCATCACTAAAGTCATTTTTTGGTAGTTTCGATTGTTGGAATGTCGGTGAAAGTTCTGTTTATTTGAATGAGAATTACTGAGTGAATATTTTTATTTCACAACTGAGTTAAAATTTTTGAATTTTTAATATTTATTCTCTTGAATTAGTGTCCCAGTTATCTCTTCTGCAACCTTAATTTTTTTTTTCATTTTCCACCTCCTTTTTTACGAGATATTGATTCAGTAGTTAAGAGACATAAACAAAAGATTCAACATCTTTTTGGAATTTATTTTTGAAGAATATCTCGGAATTAGAAGGAGCTGGAGAAGTTTTTATTAATGCCTTTTTCGGAGAATGAAATATCAAATATAAAAATTTGAGCAATTAACATCTTATTTAATAGTCGTGTAGGGTTAGCCAATATAGGAAACATGGCCAATAATTGGCCCAATATTGGCACAATATTACCGACATATAGCCAACCTTGGCTCAATATTACCTCAATAATGCCTCAATATCTATCGCCAATGTTGGTATCCGACATTAAGCCAATATTATATAATATCACTTGGCAATGTTGGCACCCGATATTATGCCAGTATTGGTCCTATATTACATGCCAATATTGGCACATGCTGAGGCCCCAATATTGGGCTTTTATTGATCCAATATTGCAGCCATTATTGCGGATGTCGGTACCAATAACGGGCCAATAATGGCCGTTTCTCCTTTTCTCTCTAAGGTAATAGTTTTCGTTACAGTTCCATAAAAGACTTTTGCACAATTTGTTGCAATTCTGGTCCTTTTTGCATCTAGGGAGGATAGAATGACGTTTCTAACCTCGCTTCGCTCGGTTAGGAAACGTAATTCTTTCCTCTCTCGAAACAAAAAATATTGTATGCACCACGGAAAGAAAAAAGTCAACTTCGACAAAAATTTGGCACCCTCGCTTCGCTCGGGAGGCAACTTTTTGTCGACTTTGACTTCTTTCCTCCCTAGGTGCATAATATACTATTTTTCACGGATGTTAGTGAAAAAAAGTCCCGTTTTCATGCTTATCTTAGAAAATATTCTACGGAACATGGGAAAAACGCTATTTTCAGCACGTGTGGTTACAATCCTCACTTCTAGTTCACACTGTGACCTTCAAACGCGTTGAAAATCACATTATTCCACACTGTGCGCAAACGGGCGTTTACCGCACACTTCGTGTCGCGCTGTGACCCTCAAACTCGTTGAAAATGACTTTTATTCAGTCTTATCGTAATATACTTTTTCGGCATGGTTTCACGGTGTGTAAAATAGAATTTTCCAGATGAGTGTGTAAACGAACTTGAACAAGAATTCTGCATTTTTCCATGAACTGATGCTTTATGAACAAAGTTCATAATATTTTTTCGTTATTTACGGAGAAAGTAAAATTGTTTGTGACGGCAAGAAGACTGGGATTATCGATAAATTCATAGAAATAATGATGAATATTGAGAAGTCATGAAACTGCCCATAAGTATTTCCGTGCTGTCCATCCAGCAATTCTCTATAGAAATTATCATATGAAAACTCACGTGTCCGTAACAAAAAAACTCTTCTGCTTTTAAGCCAGAACGAATATATTCTGAGATATAAATCCTCAAAAAGAGTCTTTCCCTAGGAGGGGAAGAAAAACGGCCATTATAGGCCCGTTATTAGTGCCAACATTCGGAATAATGACTGCAATGTTGGACAAAATAAGGGCCCAATATTGGGGCGTTACTACTTGCCAATACTGGCATGTGATATTGGGCCAATATCGGCATCATATCTGGTACCAACATTGCCAAGTGATATTGGGCCATTATTGACATCCTATTTTGGCTCAATATTGGCATAATGTCGGGTGCCAATATTGGCGGTATATCGGATGCCAACATTGGTAACGGATATTGGGCCAATATTGGCAGTATATCGGGTGCGAATATTGTCAAGTGATATTGGGCCATCATTGACATGGAATATTGAGCCAATTTTGGCATAATGTCAGGTGCCAATATTGGCGATATATCGGGTGCCAACATTGGTAACGGATATTGGGCCAATATTGGCAGCATATCGGGTGTGAATATTGCCAAGTAATATTGGGCCATTATTGGCATTCAATATTGGGCCAATATTGGCATAATGTCGGATGCCGATATTGACAATATATCGGGGGCTACTCAAAATTTCGTCTTGCCATAACTTTTTCAAAAAACAATTTTTTAATTTTTTTTTCGAAAATTACATAACTCGACACTTCTTACAGCATATGAATTCAATTCAAAAATTGAAAAGTATTTTTTTCCAATCGTAGATCAAATTGGCTTATCTCATCTCGACTCCTCTCTATTGAATTAAATTTCCATAAAAAAATTGATGATAAACACGTCAATTCAATTCAAAATCGTGGAATGTAAATATAAATGGAAGTGGAAGATTTAAACAAAATGTAATTAATTACTTTATGTACTGACATAAATAATGAATCTCGAAATTTCTCTCCGCGTTCGAATAAAGACATTTAAAATTATCACAGGCGTAAAATTACGCACAAACAATTTATTTACCGTGACTTGTATTTAATTCACTTAATTTTCGTTGGTTTAATTGATGTAAATAAATTTAAACAGGTGGTGTGAAACTTCAAACCTTAATTGATAGTTAACGTCGCTAAGGCATATGACTCCCAAGACCGTTTGATTCTATTTTAGCAACTCTCGGACGGGGCAAGCTCGAACATGCTCGTATATACGTATATCTGTGTGCTTCACTTGTGCATCCTACCAAAACGTTATAGTATATTTAAATGCACTATATTAAAAGAAACCAGAGAAGACTGCCTTCATTCATACAGAGTCACGCGTTCCTCGTACTCCACTGAATTTATTGGAGAAAGAAAAAGAGGAAAAAAATCGAAGTTGTAATGAAAAAAAAAAAAATACGAAATGGATGCATGATGAAGGGAAGAGATTTATCAACGAGATATGATTTTTATAGTGAGTGAAGAGTGTCTTGGAACGACCTCGATTCTCTGTGAACATATCTTCGGGCATTATTAATGGTGTCTACCCAATCGAACACACAATCAACCCGCCAGCGACTGTTTTATAAATAACTTCAGTAGTTTTTTTTTCGTCGCGACTCTTTCGTGGCTCACATTCTTGAAAAAAAAGAGAATATAAATTTAGAGAGTTGAGGGAAGTCAAGCGGTTATCAACAATAGATTTCTGGGAAAGCCACATAGTGAAGTGCACTGTTAATTTTTTTTCTAAATTTTTTGTCAAAAACCGGAAATTTTAAACAAGTCATATTTTGAATGAAAATTTGGTTCTACGAGTCTATTTCCCTGGAAAAAATATCCCCATTCAATAATCTTTCCGGAAAAAAATTCTCTTCTCAATCATTTGCGAAAGAAAATTTCTTGAATAAATTTATTGCACAATTTGTTTTTCTGATTATGTAAATACGAAACATGAAAGAAAAAGATCATTCATTTTGATAGTTTGAATCTTTTAATATATTTGTAACATTATTATTAAAAGGAAAATTTTTCCGGGAAATTTTCGTGATTGAAAATTCGAGTTTTCTGATTTTCAAATATTTCCACCAAAGCATCAATGAAACTTGTAAATTCAAGTTAAATTATCCCGTGACAATTCTGTTGAATGACGGAAAATTCAAGGAAAAATAAAAATTTTTTATTAATTTTGGTTTTCAATATTCATGTTCAGTTAAAAATTCAAGTAAGTGATGAAATTTGAATTTTTCTCTAACAGCGTGCTTCAGAATTTTTTATTTACGTGAATTCTTTTGAAGCATGTGAGTTTCGAAAAAGTTGTTAGGTCCAGAATGATTTTTCTTCTTTATTTTTGTGCAATCAATTTAAATGTATGGAATATTATACAATTTTCTGTTGACATGACGAAACTATTCATTTTGGAATTTATCGATTTCATCAGCGTCATTCTGATTTTTTTTTGTTTATAAATTAGGAATTTTCATGGGAAATTGAATACAAAATTCTAAATTGATAATAATGATATTTTTCCGGAAGTTTAATTCAGCTCTCTAATAATAACTCCATCTTATTCTTGAATTTTTTATGGTCAGATCAAGAATAGTTGAAAGTCAGAATTGGTAAAAAAATAGAAATCTTACTACTAAAATTATAATTTTAGTTTAAATGTTCAAGATAAAATGAAAATTTTATTTTACTGTTTCTCCTTGACGCTAACAAACAATTTCGGACATAACAAAGCATGGAGAAATCCAGGTTTTCCAATGAATTCTCGTGAGCCTCATTGCTCCCAAGATATTAAAAAAATTATGAGTTTCGAAACACTGAGATAAAGTGGTCTCAAAACATATCTTTTGGGAATATTTTCGGATGCTTGTGAGTAATTCTAAATACGATTTTGAATGAAAATTTCATGATTGTTAAGAAAATTCTTCTTAAATAAATTAAGGTTTTTTTCGATAGATAAAAGAATCCTTTTGATAATTATCAAATTTTCATGTGAAATGGCGTTTAGAATTATTCTATATGCTCGAAACATTTCAGAATTTTTTCGCTATTTTTGACAGAAATATGCAATTTTTACCCATTTCCCATTAAACGAGTAATTTTATTTATCAACCTTCTCCTTTAATAGCTTCGTAAATCCCTCATAAAATTTCCTAATTTTTTAAAGGATATCGTCGCCCTAGAGTTAAAAGGGCGGAAGTGCCATTTTTTAAGAATCTACAGAAATTGAACCTTCATTTATTTCTCCGAAAGAATAATAAGTTACGCCCCTTTATGATTGAGCAAAAAATGGGACTTAGGTCCTTTCGATTCTACTATGACGATATCATAGAAATAATCCCTTGGGTATTACCAATTTTTCCAAAATCGGTTTTACCGTTTTTTTCAAAGTCATTAAACATCCTCAATCTAGATAAGTCTGTAATTATTTTATTAGACTTATTAATTAAAATCTAATTGAAAAAAAAAAATCTAGATGGTCTCTTTCAAGTTTTATTAACATTTTAGAATTTTTCTAAAATTTTCAGTTGTCCTGCGTATTAATTATAATAAAATCGAAATAATCTGCATTTCCCTCATAAGGTAATCAATTTTAACTGATTGAAATTTGGTAATGGAGTCAACTTTTGTTATGTTACACTTCTCCACGATAATTCTTGAAACAAAAAATTTATTCAATTTTAACGATCCCACTTTATTATTCTTTATCTTCCCCATAATTGAGCCGAGCAACCGAAATCCCTAGATTTCTAACTTTCGAAACTGATTTGAATCCCGATATAATAACAAAATTCTCCGAACCATTGACTCTCCGAAATACCACGAAATATCGACTAGAAATTTTCCATTCACTCGATTCTCCGCTTAATGAAGCATGAAGCGAAATCCCCAAAGAATTCTCCCCGCAAAAAATTCAGCACAAATGCAGTCCCTGATATATCGGGGTCCACCAGGACGACGTAGTTGAATTTTGTGAGGATGGGTATGTGCATGAAAAGAGCTAAAAATAGTCTGGGACCAGTCTAAAAATACATTATTGGTCCTTGCCCCCACCGCTCTCTCTGATCTCGTTGGACCAGAGAGAGCGCCGAATGCAGAGAGAGCGAGAGAGAGGGCACACGAGAAAGGCAGAATACCAAAGGTGTGCGAGGTACGCATTCCAATGTTCGAGTTATCACGGATGGATCCATCCCACCATCCAAACGCTGGAGGAATGCATCCTCCGCGGAACATTTTCGCTCTCCTTTTATTCCCAATATTCATTCGTCGTCTCTCTCTCTCTCTCTCTCTTTATTAATTTTTCTTGATTTTTAATTATTAATTTTTGTTAATGTAGTCAATAAAATTGAATAAATTAATGGCTTCTTCGGTCAATGTTGCTTTTTTATTTTGAAAATATTTTTAAATTTCTCCCAAAGTTTTGGCCCTATTGCGGCAGCCCTCATCAGGGGAAATTAATACATATCTGCTTAAAAGAAAAAACAATTATTAAGTTATTGGCTTAACTATTGTGTATATAGATTAAATAAACTGCTTATTCAACTCGTCATTGTTAATATAAATTTAGGCGACTCAGGCTCACATTTCTGATCAATTAAGGCAATAATTTTTAGGTTATGGCTCTAGGAATTGTTGAAAAAAAAAATCGTTTATAATACTACAGCACTGAATGCACATTTTCAGGTTATTGTTACAATTATTAAAGTTCAAAAAACTTTGTTTATAAAACTAAAGCACATTGCACACATTTTTGACGTAGTATTTACAATTATTTTATTTTATAAATGCACTCAGACATAACCTCAATGTAGTGCAACATTAATTCATTAATTGGTTGGAGTCTTATGGCAATCGCAATCTAGTCCAAGCGGTGAATACTTACTGCTTTATACTTTGTACAACATAATGTGCAGCAATAAAAAATTAATCAATCAATCAACGTCTTTTTCTCTCTCTATTAAATCTTTAAATTCATTGGATTAAATCATAGTTATCTTCTTGCTAATCAATTTTTTTCATACACTTTTGGATTATTCAAATAATTAATGACTCCTTCGGCCAATGTTGCGTTTATTCATTCATTTGTAGGGTCGTCGTAGAATCAAAGAGGCGTAAGTGCCATTTTTCATTTTTTGATACGGAAAGGAAATAAGTCGTTAATAACTCGTTGACCTTCCGCAGAAATGAATTGGAGGCCTTTGAAAAATTACTTAAGCCCTTTTGATTCTACAACGACTATATATTGTCGCCCTAGAGTCAGAAGAGCGTAAGCAACATTTTTAACAATCTACAAAAATTGAACCTACATTTATTTTTCCAGAAGAATAATGAGTTACGCCCTCTTATCATTCAAAAAAAAGGCACTTACGCTTTAATTAACACATTATTTAGATACAAAAAAAGATAAAATTTTTGTTATTTTCCAAAAATTATTGTCGAAATAAAGAATAATTGTTACTAAATTCTTCAGCATTAATTCATGAAAAAAAAATGTCTTTCAATCATCTTTATCCGTCGTGACCTCACTATTTCGTATTTTGACATTTTTTTGTCTGAACACTATACTTTTTTCTATAAACAGAATTGGTGTCATGTATTCATTATTTTCTAATCATGATAAACAATTTTTATGAACAAATTTTACATTGTGAATCATTTTATTTTGCGTAAATTTGAGGAATAATGATTCCCCCTGATGGGGGCTGCCGAAACGGTGAGAAAAATACAGTATATCGTCACCCTGGAATCAAAAGGGCGTAAGTGCCATTTTTTCGTGCTGAATAATAAAAAGTCTTAAGTTATTATTCTCATGAAAAAATGAATGCAGATTCAATTTTCGTAGATTTTTAAAAAATGACACTTACGCCCTTCTGACTCTAGAACAACGATATATATAA
>JABSMS010027428.1:0-10234 GCA_018902275.1 Aleiodes sp. PSUC_FEM 10030003
TAAATATATATACGCTACTATATATACGTTATATATACTTGTGTTTTTTCTCATGTTTCTTTTGTTTCGTATCAATTTCATGTTTTTTTGTTTTATAATAATAAAGCACAACTCACTTATCGGGAGACGATGGGGGAGTGAGGGTGATGGTGCTGAGCGCGATGTCTGATGATTCAGAGGGATTTGTGCTCGTCGTAGCACCACCAGTGGCAGCTCCTGTACTCGTTATAATTCCACTCGAATTACCAGTGCAATCATACGTATTTAAACCGCTTGTACCAGGGCTAGTTGATCTACTGTTGTTAATATTAATCAACTGTTGATTATGTTGATTTGATTGTAAATTATTATCTTTATCCTTCGTTCCTTTGAGCTTAGCAGTACCTTTAACAACATCGGACAGTCTGTTTTGTGATTGTAAACTATCATTTGTTATTGTTGTATCACTCGTTGAATTATTTAATTTATTATCAGCATCTAAACCAGGTAATGGAGGAAATGCCGATGCCTCAAGATCAAATTGTACAATACTCCTGCTGTACTGTTGTTGTCCACTTGTATTTGTTAATTGTTGATTTGTCGTTTGATTCTCACGTAGTTGGGCTATTTGACTGTTGTTGTTGTTATTATTATTATTATTATTTAAATTTGACTTTGTTAGTCCAACAGTCTCCTGTTCTTTGGTCCTGCGGTGAATACGATGACGCTGATACTGCATTGTATTATCAATAATTGTATTATCATCCTGTGTTGATGATGATGGTGCTGTTGTTATTGTTGTTGTTGTTGTTGATAATGTTGTTGTTGTTGTTAAATTTTTTGTACCATGATGAATGCTGTACTGTGTTGTATCATTAATTTGTGATGATGTATTTGTTATATTTTGTATTGTTCCACTTAAATGTGAGGAATGAAATTTTGTGCCAGATTGGTAGGAAGATGATGATGCTGATGATGATGATGATTGTTTTGTTATTGGTATTTGTTGAATTGGTGGTATTGGTAATGGATTTGTAACACTGTGTCCACCTGTGTTGCTCTTTGGTGGATGACTTGTGCGACCCATTTGTACCATATTATTACTACCACTGTTACCACTGTTGTCCATTGTGTTACCACTACGTTCTGATCCATTTCTGTGTTTATGTCTGCTGTAATTAAAGTTTTAATTAGCTTTGGTTGGTTCTTTTTTGTCTGCGAGCTTGTGAGGGACTTTTTTATTTATAGGACTCACCTATTTCTTGGATTGAACCTCATGTGAGGCTTGAACGAACTGTGGGGATTAATTCCATTCATCGCGAATACACCTGTTGTCATGTCGAAGTAGGCTGGACCAGCTGCTGGACCCCAATGCATCATGGATGCTGGATAGAACGGTTGATGCTGGAAAATAATTGATTTCAGGAAATTAGTTGAATTTTTTCCGGTAATGTTTATAGCCGATTCATTCTGTGGATGGAGGAGTGTCGGATAAAATGGACATTCATTGTAAAATTGATTTCCGTTAATGATTCCAAAAGATTGTTGAAATCTGCGTGTTTTTTTGTTAATTTTCAAATTTTTATTCTCTCATTTGAAAATCGAGATATTTCACATAATTCATGAAATTTTGCTTTAAGCATCAGAAATTTAATTCTCCCGAAAAAAGGTTCTACATCTTTTCCTCTAAAACCCCTCGTTGCAAATATATTTGCAAAAGAACATCCAACGACTTTTTCTCTCTTACCAGTTTATCACTGATTTGACTCATAATAATTTGTATTTTTTCAATTGTTAAGTAAATTTATGCATTCATTGACTGTTTTTCCGTTTTCCTCATCTGCCTGATTCTTTCCTTTTCATCGAGGAGTTGTATAACAGGCCATTATGAATTATGATTGATAGTAGGAAGATAGACGGTGTTTAACAATTGAGAGAATTCATGTAACAAATAATAAGGAATATACGGGGATACTCACGTAGACATGGACCTGATTAGCATATGGCGGCATTGTAGTTTGCGGCATAGTTGTGCCATTTGTGAACCGGAAGAGTTGCTGACCAGGTGGATAACTGCTTGGATCGTAAACCGGTGGAGGTGGGGGTGTACGATATCCATTTTTAATACCACTTACACCAGGCACTGCTGCTGGCAATGGTAGCCTGTTTGTCATTGGTTTCGCTTTGATTCTTGCCATTATTGGCTTTCCCTAAATTTTTTTAACGATACAATTTGAAATAATTAGTTTTATCTGAACGTTTATGGATTGTGATTGATAATTAATTGATGCATTTACCTGAAATTCTTTAACTTCCTCTCGGAGAAACCTGTAGGCCTTTTGAGCGTCTTCGTCTGACTCGAAGGTCACGTACCAAGAGCTATTATGGGCAAACTCACATGAGATGAGCCGCGGGCATCCTTCGCCTGAGAATAAATTCTGCAGAACATGAGAAATAATAAATTAATTATTTCAATTTTTTTTATAAAATTCATAATAAAGACTAGCGGAGAAGTCTGTCGATTTTTTCGAGGAAGATGCATTCGAAGAAATGAAGTTTTTGAATTTTTACCATTTTGAAAATTCCATTTCGCACAAATAATCAATGAGAATTTCCAAAAAAAAATTGCAGCATTTTCAACTTTGTCATCTCAAAAAAAATTGATCTCTTTTCATTTATTCATCGCTGCATCAAATAATTTACAATTCATGGAAAAATGCACGATTTTGATAACAACGATGAGCAAAATTCGTGAGCAATCAAATTACGAAAAATAAAGTGGACAAATAAATTGAAAAAATGAAATCAGATCAAACACACATTATAATAATAGGCTAGGAACATCAACAATTGTCGTCAATAATTCTGCATCGAAGTTGTGAAGGAAGACTCGGAATATCTTTGGAACTAATAAGTTCAAGAAAAAATATCAAGAGATATTTTTCGTAGAGAATTTTACGGGCTAAACAATCACTTCCGAATAGTTTGAATTGGAGATTCTGATAAAACAATTGAACCAAAAATCATAAAATATTTCAATTGAATTAACACTAACGGTTATTAGTGAAATTAATAAAGATAAGATGAATAATTACTTTGACTTCTTCCAGAGGTGTATTATCTGGAATTTCTCGAAGTATCACTATACAACGTTTGTGATTCGGCCTGACTTTTTGTCCTTCCTCATCAACTTGAACATTAGGTGATTCACGTAGCACCTCAGTTATCAACTTAATGTCCTTGGTCAATTTTTTAACTTGATTAAAGTTTGCTACTGTCCATATAGGAACATATTGATCATTATCCATTTGTGATAATAAATATGTATCATTGGCTAAGTTTTCTCTGTAACAAATAAATTAATAAATTAATTATCGTGAATAGTTCAATATCTCAACATTTCAACTAAATCGTTGGATTCAAACGGCAAAAAGTTCAGTCAATCGAATAATCATAAATCTCGAGATTAGTTTTAGCAGAATATCCTAGAATGTAAATCAACAAAAACTTCTCCGTCCCTCAAACATTTTGATGAATTCATCGAATAAATAAAAAGTGAATCAATAAAAGAAGACTCGTTGGGAAATTTATCCTTGATTATTCCGCAATTATCTCCGAAACCAGTAGGTGCAGAAGAAATTTTCGGAAAACCGTTTTTGTGAAAAATTTCTTGATAAATTCTTTTAAAACCAATATTTTCCGAAATATTCACAAAACAATCCACTCATGATTATTAAATTCATTGATAAAATGGAATAAATCCAAAAACTTCCACTCCTATCACAGGATTTTTAATGAAATAAAAGACCTGAAGAACTAACCTGGAGAAGTAATATTCGAGTTGCGAAGAGAGCATCTGTTTAAGCTGATCCAATGGAATACCAGTCAACGGCATATCTGTCATTGAATTTTGTGTAGCTTGCACATCACCAATTTGTCCAACATCAACCGACGTATAACCAACACCAACAGCACCACCCAATCCAATGGTATGCTGAGGAGTGGGTTCTATACCACCCATACCTGGATCGAGCATTAGTTCACCAGTTGGTCCACCGTTCATGACACTGTAATCTATTGTTGATGGGCTTGTAACAACAACACCACCGACTGAACCCAGGGGTTCAGGGGTGGCTGGGTAAACCGCCCCTGGTGGGAGCTTCCCAATGTCTCCATTCATGTACACGTACCCTGGAAAATAATAAAATTAAGGAATTTAATAAAATCATTAAAGTCGTGCGTCAAAAACGTTTTAATTCAATTAGAGATTTTTTTATTCCTCCGCAAATGAAAAGAGTGAGTCACGGATTGTCTAGTGTCGTTTTTTGCCTTCGAATGAGTGTGATTTATCAGCTTATCTTCTATACAGAAGTATGATTTCTCAGTTTTAATGATAATGATACAGCAACGAGTGAATTATTCTCAGAAAATATTAATTCCTCCATTACAATCATTTTCAAGTTTTTTTTATCTTTCAATATTTCAATTTTATTTCTTCCTTCATGCATTGTAAATTAGCTAGACGATCTAACTTTTCGAACGGAAAATTCAACAATTTGTGGAAAGTATTTGATTGATAATTCAAACTTATCACAATCGAACTTCTCTTGCAATGAAATATTTAAACTCAAATGAAAAGTGAAAAAATCACTGGGAATAACCTTGAAATGTGACCTCTTGTCCTTTTATTCAATCAAACAATGAGGCAAAAAACAAATTTAACCATCTCCAATTGTAATACAAAATTGTAACAATGAAATAAAAAAAGTAAGCCGTTATTTAAAACATTGAGTTTACCAACTCAAACTCTCACTTTTGTTCCAACATACGTTACTGATCTTTTTACTTTTCTCTCTCTCTCTCTTTCTCCCGTCTAAAGCCATGTTGCATCATGCAATAACCAAAGACAGGCCTGTGATCAGATATCCCCAATCTTCTCCACGTTTAACCAACAAAAATTAATTCTCCATGAGTTGTTAAAATGATTTGGCAAATTTACGAAAAAAATTTAATGAAGAAACTCAAAATTTTCATCGTTGACTAATTTATTTTTTAAAATTCCGATGAATCACTTCTAGTTGAAAATGTTGTGCACTAGTTGCAAAACATTGTGACTTCACTCCCACAATTCCCAACCGAAAATAACCAACAATAAACTCCCAAAAAAAGGAGGCAATGGAAAATATCTAGAAGCATAAAAAAACCTCAAAGGAAGAAAATTACATAAACGAAAAAAAAGGCGAGACAAAAGGGATGAAAAAATTTAATAAAAAATAAAAGCCAGGAGAATGCAAAATACAAAAATGATGGAACGTTGCCACATGCCATAAAATAACTCAGCTCAGGCGAATAAACTTGCTTTTATGTTCCCTTGACTCTCTAAAAAAAAAATATTTTCGTTCCTCTCATGAAAAAGAACTCTTCGATTCACTAGTTAACACCCACCGAATTAAAAAGCCACAAATTTAATAATATTTCTCTCATCTACTTCGAATCAACGACTTATTGTAATTATTGACAATATGAAATTTGATAATATTGTATGGACAATGATATGCAATATGTTTAGGATGAGTATACTTGGCCAAATATAGAGTGGTAGACTGGGTTGGCCGGGGGCACTTCTAGGCAATGGATCACACGCACGCAATGGGCAAAAGGTGACAATCCGCACTAAAGTCCGGAAGTTTTAAAACACCAAAAAAAATAAAAAACGAGAATTATTTTTTTCTCTTATAAAAATGTCTTTACCAAAATCACCATTCATATCGTGGAAATTTTTCCCCGTGATAATTCCGCCTTATTAATCCATTCTCCTCTCAATTTCTCTCGTTCTCTCCTCACCGTTTTTTTTTAACCAATAAAACGCACTTCGATTATACTTGACGAAACGAAGAAGTTAAAAAAGGAAAAAAATAAAAAAAAGAATCAACGTTATTGTTTCACGTGAAATTAATTATTTATCCTCAATTATTTAAATTAGATTTTCAAAATCCTTATTCAACAATTAAATTCACGATAATGATGAATTAATTCTATTTTTCTTTACAGGATTCCAGGCGGGTTTACTGTTTTACTGGCACATTCTCAGTTCTCTCACTCCTTCATTTATGTGTGTGTGTATGTTTTGTATGTGTGTGCATCTATGTGTGTGGGGGAATTATTAGCTACGAACGACAGTGTGGCCTGGGCCCTGTAGAGTTGCCCCAATACACGAAAAAAAACCCCACGTACCCGCAGTGTGTCCACCTTTTCAAAACGCACCCCTCAATGTAACTTGTCCTTTTTGCCGTTTGAGGAAAAACGTAGAAACGAATTTTTCTCTGTCCCTCTCTTTCTCTCTCGTCTCTTTTTTTCTTTTTAATTTGAACTGTTCTCTCCTTTATTCTCTCTGACTTTCCTCTCTCGTTCTATCTCTCTCTCTTCCCCTCGTACACACATACACATAACAGAGGAGGAAAAAACGACACACACACAAAGACAGTCTCTCTCTCTTTCTCTCTCCTTTAACTTTTTGAGTGAATTTTTACGTTATTTTTTGCTTATTTCAATTTTTTTTCAAATACCATTTACTAAACTTTAATCATTTTATCACGTAACATACGTTCATCTACGTCATTATTATCCGTATGACAATGTTATAGTATGATTTAATTTAATGTTAAAATGATTTTATGACTTTTAAATGTCCTGATTATTTAATTATTTTAAATAAATTCATTGTAATTTATCAAATTCTTACCGAGAAGAAGGAATCAACTCAACACACAATTTCTCAAGGAAACTACAAAATGGCCGACACAGAAAGGCACATGCCGTGGCTCCAAGTGCATTCTGGGGGCTTTTACCCACTGGGGGGTACAACACAAACCTCCACTCACTAAACTTGTGTGTTAATATACACGCCGGGGAGATAAAACACATGAGAGAATATTGTCAGCGACATCTCGATGCCGATCAAAGAATTCTAAAATCAAAAGTCTTTTGAGTCTACGGTTATTGTGGGTTTTTCCCCACTTCATTATTATTATTATTTTTTTGTACATTACATTGCAACACCATGGTTTCCCGCCATTTCATTTGAATTCACGTAGCCGGAAGTGCGTCAATACCGCGTGGAGAATTTTGAGAAAATCCTCGAATTATTTATTCAACATTTGTCGAAGAAATTCTGCGAATTTTACCACAATCGTTGCATTATTATTCGAAAAATTATGACGATTCGAAAAAAAAAATTTTCTTTCAATTCTCGATGTCAAGTAGCCAATGATTGATAGATACATCACTGTCAATTCTCCCTACACTTCATGCTGAGCATTTAGAGAAAAATAAAAGAGACGATGCTGAATCACGCCTTAGCATAAATATCGCAAACGGAATCTCTTGCATAACACGTCAACGGCTCGACATCATTACACTTTTATGCTGAGCCCCCGGTGGAATCTGCATGGAATTCCTTCCGTCATTCATAACTGCACTTACCTTTTTTTTTTCTCAGTTCCTCGAATCTTTGTGCACTCATGCCGAGCAAAATAAAATGAATAATGGTTAATTCTCGTACTTGTCGAGTTTCTGGTTATTTTGCGAATTTTTTTACACGTGATCATTGTTATCGTGGAGCTCAATGGCGTACTTCAGTCCTTTATTGCAACGTTTTATGTTTAATCTCGTTCCATATTTTGAATTTGAGTATCAACTTTCCTTTCATCATTTGGTGGGCAACTAAATTTTCATTAATTTTCATGAATTAAAAATTGTTTTTCTGACGCGGCCGTATAAAAATTGAGATCACCTGTTTTGAGGTCATAAAGGTGCGGGAATTCCGGAATTTTGATGGTTCCAGTATTTTAGCCAGGGAAATTTTAGGTGGAAATTGAAACAAAACAATTCGCGCTGGACTAATAGTTCTCGAGTTATTCGAGAAACAATTTTTTTTGAAAATTCAGCAGCGAAGAGCTAAAACAGGATAAATCGATTTTATTCGCAGTTTATTTTTTGATAATATTTCGGAAACTAAGGAAAATAGCGAAATTTTTGTGAGGACCTTTTTTTTCAGCTCTGATTTTTTTCTAAATAAAAGGTTCCCACAAAAATTCTGTTAGATAGAAAAAAAAGACAATTAAAATTAAATTAATTTGATTAAAAATTTTCTAAATTCTCGCTTAGCTTCCGAGATCCTCACAATTTTTAACACTTGCAGCCTTTTTTCATTTTTTAAAAATTCTCTTTCATCCTCAATTTCAAAGTTATTGTTATTATTATCATGACTTTGTAAACCGGTTCTTCTTGTCTCAATAGTTGACATTAGCATTTTTCAACAAATGGGGGAAGTCCCGAGTGAAATATCAGTGAATAAATATTTTCATAGTAATGCACTTATTTTTTAGTTTATCTTTTTCCTCTAAAAAATAATAAAAGTAAGAAATAAAACTCTTATCATGTGATTGAAAATAGTCTTGGCAAGTTTTCATAATTTCTCATTTTATTCAATTCAATAAAATGAACACATAATTTCATTCAGTCTAGCGAATTGCCATTTATTTATCTCTAATAGCCACAATTCAAATTAGTTACTTGCAGAAAAACATGATTTAAGAAAAAAAAAAATTGAACAATTCATTTGTATTAATAATGGCGTTAAAAAAAAATAATTAAAAACAAATAAGAAAAAAACTTTTTCATC
Source organism: Aleiodes sp. PSUC_FEM 10030003 (assembly GCA_018902275.1). Taxonomy (NCBI): domain Eukaryota; kingdom Metazoa; phylum Arthropoda; class Insecta; order Hymenoptera; family Braconidae; genus Aleiodes; species Aleiodes sp. PSUC_FEM 10030003. The sequence goes on from JABSMS010027428.1 coordinate 8,663, forward strand.
TTCACGACGCGTTTATAGAGTGACAAAAAAAATCATTTATTCAAATTTAATCTGCAATAACTCGATAAATAATACAACGTGGAATTAAAGGCACAAAAGTTTGAGAAAATCGTTTTATCATTATTCATTTTGTTATTTTTTTCATTTTCATTTCATGGAGTCATTATTTAAGCACAAACACAAAGTTTGTTGTCTTTTTTTTTCTTCATTATATTCATTCTAATTTTTTACTGTATCTTCTGTATTAATGCAAAGCGGTAGTTACAAATGAGAAAAGTATTTTGAATTCAAGTTGATAAATATTTTTTTTTAAGCTAAGATGAACTCTCAGTTTTTTCCGTTTCATTTTGTTCGTAAATTGTGTTCCTTTATTTAATCAAATTTTTTTTCCAATCTCTCAAATCAATTGAAAATTTTCAAACATTATTTTCCCTTTAAAATTGTTCAGTTTTTTTTATTTCTTTTTTCTTTTTTTTTTCAACGTTTAAAATTCTCTGAAAACGTCAATTGCCCCCAGATACATACTATCTAATGTGAAATTGTTGATCCATCCGTCGCTACCTGTATCTACCTCTTGTACAATAATTATCTCAAAAATTTGTCTAATAATGCTATTAATCCAAGTTTTATAGAGTTCAGCGGATTATCTAACATAAGGCTGTAAAATATTGGCTTCACTATAATTATTACAAAAATTTTCTTTCCTTTTTTCTTTTATTTTCTGATTAGAATTATTGTGCCTATATTGATTACTGTATAATAGTTCCTTTGTATTTTAATTATTTAACTTGTTTTTTGTTTCACTTATTTTTTTGTCAAGCTTTTTCCTTTTTTTTTCAATTATCTTCTTTTTATTGAAATATATATGCGTATATAATAGAAATTGGAGAAGGGGCGGGGCGGGGGCGAGCGGGAGAAGAGTATATCCCACGAAGTATCAACAAGTAGTTAGTGAATGATACAGATAAATTTAATGATGAATTAAGGTGTTCTTTCTCGTGACGGTGGAGTTTTTTTCAAAATTGTGTGGCATTTGGATAATTAGGAGAAGGGGAGTTCTCGCTTCTTTTTTATTCCTTTTTTGTGTTTTCTTTTTTCAATCAATCTTTTTTCCTTGGGCTTGTGTTGTTTTTGTTTGTTTCTTTCTTTTGTGTTGTTTTTCTTTTACCGTTGATTTAAAAACCGTGAACCTTTAGTTGGTGAGGCTTTGCCAGACCTGATTTGGTTAACCACTGGCATATATTTTCACGCTGGTCCCCCTGCAGCTGAAGCACCTCCCCGTACTCCGGGTGCTCTATTACAGTCCCATTGCAGGCGAACTCCTGTAATTAAATGGAGGGAATTAATTTATTTTATTTTAGGGAAAAATGTGATTTTTAGATTTTAAGTATTTTTGTGATTTTTTTTATTGAATTTCTCTTGCAAATATCTCTGAGACGAGTGGGTGTGGGAGAAAATATGAAGAAAGCTTTTTTATAGAGAATTTCATGAGCTACAAAAAAGGTTTCTTCATAAATTCTCCTAAACCTCACCGTTACCGAGATATTTCCAAAATAATGAAAAAAGAAAAAA
>JABSMS010027439.1:0-10234 GCA_018902275.1 Aleiodes sp. PSUC_FEM 10030003
CATATCGTCGCCGTAGGATGAAAAGGGGGTAAGTGCCATTTTTTCTTGCTGAATAATAAAACGGCGTAAGTGAGTATTCTTATGAAAAAATGAGTGTAGATTCAATTTTTGTAGATTTTTAAAAAATGGCAGTTACGCCCTTTTGACTCTCGGGCGACGATATAATCCATCATTTAATTAAAATTAAGCCACCCATTATAAAATACATATTTAAAAGCGGATGGGCTTTGTTTAAATAACTCTGTAAATAATTATTAGGTTAAGTACTTGTAAATACTCTTGTTGATTCATGTTAAATAAAATCTGTGAAGAAACTTTTTTTTAACAATTTTTGAATAACTCGAGAGCTATTGGTTTAGGGAACATTTTATTATATCTTTTTCCGCCTCAAATTTTCCTGGCTATCCCCTAGAACCATCAAAATTCCAAAATTTCATCATCTTCATTGCTCCAAAAAATCTGAACTCTCGATGTTTTAATCGTCACATCAGGAAAAAAATTTTCAATTCACGAGACTGAATGATGATTGAAAAGAATTGTTGAATGAAAAATTGCAAAAAGCGCTATTACCATGACAAAGATGATGAAAAATTCATGACCAATCGAATTACTCATAAAGTTCAGCAATGAAATTCAAAAAAAATGTAATGCAGTTAAATTGAGATATTAGAACAATGGATTAAATGCATAATAATGAATGAATCAAATGCAAATTTTCATTTTTCGAGAATATCTCAGAAGCTAAGCAAGATAAAGACATTTATGTTGAGATCTTTTTTATAGAACGGAACGAGAGCTTTAGGAAAAGTCCTCACGAAGCGCGGATGAATGAAAATGTAATTGGCCCAGGAATATTTCATGAAGAATTGACGTAATTCAGATTTTTATTCATTCTCATGATTGAATTATCGGAGAGAATTTACAATTCAGTTATTTTCACGGCGAATTAATCGAACGTTTACAGACAGTGCGAGTCTCATGACCCCAGAGATCTCAACGAATTGTCATCAAATTATTTCGACAATTTTAATCATGAATTTTATTGTGCTTTCCGGTTTTTTCGTCTTCAATGGAAATTCCTGAGGAACATTCTGATGAGGGGATTCCCCGAGATGAGTTGAGTGTGGAAGACTATTTTTGGTGATGATTCATCGATTTTTTTTGGGAGAATTAAACGAAGTCTTTTGGAGTTACTGGAGAATGGGGAGACAAGGATTTTAATTGCGGATTGATCGAAAAATACTGGGGTTAGGGGAAATTGTCAAGAGAACTTTTTTGTAGAGAATTTAATTCTTTTAAAAAAAAGTTTGATAAATTTTAATAAACTCAATCGTTTTGGAGATATCAACCAAAAAGTGTTCAATTTCTTTACTCGGAAAGAAAAATTATTATTCAGTTTATTCCAATGAGAATATCTCAGAAACTATTGAGTTTAGGGACATTTATGAGGAGACTTTTTTTGTAGAAAATTTAATTCTCTGCAAAAAAGGTTTCTTGACATTTTCTCCTAAATCCATTCGTTCAGAAGATATTTGTGCAAATTTGAAGACATAAAGTTAAGTGATTTTATCAGTTGAAATAAATTTATTATCACTGAAATGTATTCAGTGGAATATCTCAGAAAATATTGACTAGGAGAAAATGTCAATAAGCCTTCATAGTAGAGAATTTAATTCTTTATAGAAAATCTCTCTTGACGAATTTTCATAAGACTACTCGTTTAAGGGATATTTCCAAAAATAAAGTCGAGTGAATTTTTAGAGGAACTTGATGAAAATTCATTTTGATTCAACGAAAAATATCTCGGAAATTATTGACCAGATGAATTTCCCAAGAGACCTTCATCGCAGTAAATTCAATTCTCTACAAAAAAAGTTTCTTGACATTTCACTTTAAACCCAATATTTTCCGAGATATTCGCAATACAATCTCCAACATAATTGTCGAGATCCCTTTCCTTTCATTGATAATGAAATTAGCACACATCTGACAATCTTTTGGATTTTTTTGAGCAAATGAATCATGATAAAAAAAAAAATTCTGAAAAGTTGCACTTGTAGCTTCCTGAATTTTGTATACGTGCATATTTTTCATTTTTTCAAAAAAAATTTGTTTGTTGGAGAAGAAAAAATCTTAAAATTTTCAAACGTCTGCTATTTTCAGAATCATTTCCTTTCATCACTCCACCTCCAAATTATCATTCCAAATGAAAAATTTAATCCACGAAGTCATGTTCCCATGAAGTGAGGCCCTGATAGCACAAAACTGGGTCAAGCCCTAAAATTTATAGTGGTACATTGACTATAAAGTTTCTTGCAAAACCAAAATAAACTACAAAACCCACGCAGTTAGTAGAACAGCCAAGAGTAGTAAAAATATATCTCATATTCAAATAGAGTCAAAAAATCTAATTAAAATCCACCACCAGCTTATCATGATCATCAGCAATATCCCTGAACCACGAAAACAGTAATTACAATGGATAAAAATCAACTGCAAAAAATTGAACATAGAATCAGCGAAATTCATTTCAGAATTGCGCGAAATTCAATACCACCAAAAGCAAGATTTACTTTCTTTTGCGAATATCCCGAAAACGAGTGGGTTCTGAGAAAAATTTCAAGAAATACTTTTTGTAGCCCTTGAAATTCTCTACAAAAGAAATCTCGTGAACTTTTTCTCTAAACCCATGCGTTTCTAAGATATTCAAAAATGAATCTCCAATAAATTTTTGATATTTGATATTTATTGCATTAAAGACTCCAGGCAAATGCCCATCGAAGCTTGGTACATTGAGATAGCGCCACCATAGAATCAAAGGGCGTAAGTTAGTATTCTTAGGAAAAAATGAATGTAAATTCAATTTTTGTGGATTTTCGAAAAATGGCACTTACGCCCTTTTGAATCTTCGGCGACGATATAATTATATACATCGATACCGAAGAGAAGGCGGCAAAGTGGAACGTCTTCAATCGTTAATAATTCTGGATCGGCCGGGTGAACTTCAACATTTTTTTTTAAAGAAAAGCTTCAAAAAGAAAAAAAAAGTCGTCGAATTTCACATGATCAATCTTGAGTTAATGACGACTGAAGACATACCACTTGCCCCACTCTCCTCTATATATGTTCAAATTAGTTATACACACCAGTAAATCATAAGAAAGTTCCTATATTAATCATGACATCATGTAACAGTATCAAATTTTCGTACTCAGTGAAAAATACTTGAAATATAAATTGAAGATTAATCAATATAAGAATAATCAAGTTCAGTTCGCGACAGTGTAGGTGATGGATTAAGAGTATTCATGATGAAGAAGTTAAAATATATGAATTATCGAGTTGAAAAATTATCAGCAGCATAATAAATATTTACGACTATGAAATTTTCAGACAAATCAATTTTATTCTATCATCAGTTTTTTGCGAATATCTCTGAAAATAATGGAGATACGCCCTTTTTGCCCTGATGCTTAATTGTAGCGCTTGAAATTCTCTACAAAAAAGGTGTAAGTCAAAAAGGCCGTATCTCCATTAATTCCCGAGATATTCGCAAAAAAATGGTGATGGAATAAAATCGATTTGTCCGGAAATTTCAGTCGTATAAATATTTATGGAATGCGATTGAATCCAAACATTAAAAAAAAATCGTCCATTATTCTGTCATAGTTTGAATTATCTTATTCATATCATATATAGGCTTGAATTCCCGGGGTTTTTCATAAACATTTTTCCTCCAATATACAATAATTATCGAAAGTAAATATATAGATTTTTTTTATAGGTATCTTCAAAGCAATAAATATCAAAAATATCAATAACGTTCACATTCTTTCGCGAATAACTCGAGAAATATTCGGTTTACGAAAAAATGTTAAGAAACCTTCTTTGTAGAGCGTGAAATTCGCCACCAAAAAGATCTCTCAACATTTTCCTCTAAGCTCATCCCTTGTTGAAATATTTACGAATGAATCTGGAATGTTTTTTTTTCTTTCAATTTATTTCCTCCATCGCGAAAATCACGTTTATTTTATTTTGCGAATATTTCGAAAAATATTGGGTTTAGAAAAAAATTCATCCAACCTTTTTGGTTGAGGATGGAATTATCTACAAAAAATGTCTCCTACCATTCTTCGCTGAACCCTTTCGTTTCCGAGATATTCACAAAAAACACTCGGAAAAAAAATTTACTTGTTTTTTGTCGCCCTCGAATTATTAATGAAACGTTCATTTTTATCCCGAGGCTGAATATCTAAGATTGATTAGAGACAGGTGAACCTAATGCATAAAAAAATGATAATTTCCCCGGAAAACTCACCAAGTAAATAGAACACTGAGTCCACTTATTTCTGTTCCCAACAGGAAAACCTTTTTTTCCTCAGCTGTCTCTGGCAGTTTTCCCAAGAATTCATAGATTGTGTCGAATGTATCTGCTGTTGGCATAGAAAAAAAACCGTCAATGAAAGTCTCAAAAAAAATTCACAGAAAATTTTTGAATTTTCAAAATATTCAGTTCCGTTGCCCGGGAAATTTGAGCCCGTAAATCCTATGATAAAATCTATTTTTGACCAATAATACTGAAAAAATGAAGAAAATGAGAATTTTTCAAAAAAAAAAAATTTCGAATACCTCGAGAACCATGCATCCGCCAAGGATTTTATTTTATCATTTTCCGTCTCAAATTTCCCCGGCTATCCACTGAAATCACCGAAAATCCCAGAATTCCATGCACCTCATTGCCACAAAAATCTAAAAAAAATCTTCGAACAGATGTTTTTTGCGCGTGAATATCTCGCGAAAAACGTGCAAGGTTAGGAAACTATTGCGAGTTCATTTTCCAAAACCGATCATCACCATTGAAAAGTACACACGTGTCCCATGTTATCTAATTCAAGCATGCACTCAGAGCCACGTATTACCAGTTTGTATGTCAATCCAACTTATCCGTTCAATTCATCCCAATGAATCACAAAATAATTCTCACACAATTCCATTCCAATGCTCACCATCAACTGCATGAAAAAAAAATTGTTCTTCTTCCTCACTCCCCTCAAATCCGTACCCCAAGTGGCACAACGTGGAAGCTGCAATAGATAATACGCATGGGAATTTTCTCTATTTTTTTTTTTTTCAAAAGACGCGACGAACAATGCGCGGAAGCCTTACACACAACCACGTGTTATCCCCGCACACATTAATTACGAAGAAAGAAAGAAACGTTAAAAGAATCGCTATTCTCAATTTATCAATTCGCTTCGTCAAATCATTTCAAACGCAATCAATATCCAATAAATTATTGACAATTTCTTTTCAGTTTATTTACTTTTTTATTCAGTCGCCGATCTTTTGTGTTTTGACTCGACAATGATTCTCTCCGTAATGACGCCGTAAGCGATCATACGGTATTTGGTTATGGGTGTGTTTTCCAATGGAAAAACTCTCCCATTCGTCGAGAATCGTGACTCCGGCACTTGCGCAGGTTGCCCTTCAATTTCATGAATTTTTGAGGTAATTAAAAAATACTTTTACCCTTAAATTTATTGTTCACTGACATTGATATCCATGCGACATTAATGTTTACGTTTTTTCGAAAAAAAACAGGAATTTTTTAATTTTGTTTTCTATACCAGGTTATTAATTAGTCAATGATGCAAAGTTGGAAGCATAAAGGAGTATTATGGCAATGGACATTCGAATATCGCTATGTAATGAATGTTATAATTAAAACGTTTATCTATCACGATGATAATAGTTTTTTTTTATCGCGAGACTTTCCTGACTTTGAACCGAGTTGAACGGTCCAATGCGATCTGTACCTTGTACCTGGACCAATGATAACGCGTGCTTTCAAAGAGTGGGGGTGTGGCGTGATCCACGCTGACGTCATTCTCGCTGTAATCAATAAATCCGGCTTTGCAATTCGCAGTGAATGGAATAAAATGTTTGGGTATTGATGTCCATGAGAATTATGCTGATGTAATGATTAGGAATTATTTTATTTCGGTTTATTTGAGCGACGAAGGCGTGAATCAAGCGAGGAATACACGAAAATCGATGATAATGTTTTAGGTCTGTGTTGATTCATGAAAGAGCAGACTCGAGAGGGGGAAACACTCGCGACGATTTTGAATTTCGCGCGAAAATTCGCTCAGTTGTGGAAATAAAGTTGAGTGGATGTAGGATGGGGTTTATTTCAAGAAAATCCCGGGAACGGTGAGGCTGGAAAGAATTCATAAAGAGACATTTTTTGTAGAGAATTAAATTCTCTACAAATATGTTTTTTTAATAAATTTGCCTAAGCCCCTCATTTCGAAAATATTTACGAAGGAAGTGATTTATTAGAATATCTCGGAAACTATGAGGTTGAGGGGAATTTATCAAGATAACTTTTTTATAGATAATTTAATTCCCTACAAGATAGGTTTCTTGAGAATTCTTCATAAATCCACGCGTTTTGAAGTTATTTGCAAAAGAATCTACCAACAAAATTTGACATACATTCCTGAATCTTGAATGCCTTTCGGATGATAATGAAGGAAACTTGAAACCATTTAGCGCGTTGCAAGAGGAATAGACAACGTCATCTAACGGAGGTTCCCACGCACTCAATTTACGGCGCGAAAATCCCGGAATCCAAACGTATTTCCTCTTTTTTCAGATGAATATTTTTTTGAAATCACTGTAAACAAATTTTTTCCATGATTATAAATTTGTATCTTCCAGAAGGTAGTCACCCTCTCAAAATTTAAAATTGACTCATCGATGCAATTTCCCTCCATTTTCGTTCCGTGATTCAACCCATCTATTGTTCCCAATACAATCGTTTTCGATCGTACACTTGTACAGTTTAATATTCATGAATAAAGTATACTATTTTCGAGTTGAGTCTTAGAAAATGTTTTACGAGAAAAGAAGAAGTTAAGATAACTTAGAATTTTTCGCGGGAATTAATCTGGAGTATCTGCAGATGGTAATGAAGAAATCTTAGTTATTCAGCACGCTATAGAAGAAGTGAAGAGCGGCCTCTAACAGTAGCTTCTACCGACCTCATTTATGGCGCGAAAACATTGGAATTCAAAAGTATTTTCTTTATTTGATCGCAAATATCATTGGAATGACTGTACATACATTTTTTTAGTCTTCCAGAAAAGTCGAGAGAGCCCTTCAAAATGTGCTAACCCTCTCAAAAGTTTGAAATTATCCATTAAAATAATTTTCCTCCATTTACTATCACTCAGCCAACACTTTTATCAATACACGATAAAGTCGTTTCCGCCCCAATTTTTTTTCCTTTTGTTTTCATGTGTCCGAGGTTATGTTTACAAGTTTATACTCGAAAGTAGCCGGAATTCGGATAGAATTGAAATAAAAGTTTTTTACTCGGCTAATTTTGAAACGATTCGTGATGGAAACTATTGCGCATTTGTGGAATTTGACGAATGTTATTGTCAACAAGAAGAATTCAACGGCGAATAAACTGCAGTGCCATTACATGTGAGTATTTTTTAATGATTTCGTAGGCTATCGAGCATCAATAGAATATTAATTATTTTTTTTTCTTCTTTTATTTCCGTCTTTTGTTGCGCGCACATTCAATTTGGGAAGAAAATGCTGTCGAGATTTTCACGATGATGTGGAATTACCAAAACAATTTTTTGGTCCAAGCACAATGTGTAAACATTGTGGTACATTATGGAACACAATTAATCCTAAGATTAGAATAATTAAGAGTAAATGTAATTCTAAATCAATGAAAAAATTAATGCGTAAGAGTGAAAATTCGGACTTATCAAATTTTAAAAAGAAATTAGTTGCCAAAGTTGAGAAAAAACAGATGAATAAATTATTGTTTGCTTGTACTGTTTGTCATGAGAATACAGTGATTCAATTGAAAAAACCGGCGAGAAAAAAATTGAAATATGGGGAGGTAACTAAAGAGGAAACTCCGACATTGACGAAGAGAAAGAGAAAGAAGAATAGAGATAAAACAGCGGGATTGATCATCAATACACCGACAAATGCGAAAGAATGCGAGAGAATTGAGTCGAGGAAATGTACAACTCCCGCTCCTAAAAAATCAAAATTAAATAATTCATTGAAAAATTCACATGGAACGCCAGCCAATAAAAATGCAAGAATCAATATTTCAAAATTGAAGGGAATAATAAATACCACGAGTACACCATCGAAAAAATCGAATTTACATTCTTTTTTGACTGAACTCGGATGATAACGGAGGAAATTAAAAATTCAGTCGGTAATGCAGAGGGAAATTTTTTAGATTTTGATAATAATTTGTGAAGAATGGGAGGTAGTTTGTTTGAGGTATTATGGTAGCAATCTCATCTGGCTCATCTCTCTTTCTTTCCTTCATTATAGAGGTGGGTAGGAAAAAATGGACCGCAATTTGAAATTCTAAAGAATTGTGAAGAAATTTAGTTTTTGGAATATTTCTAAAGAATTATTTGGTGCCTCAAAAATGAGGAGACATTCAAAAATTGTACTTAAAAGAAATATATATGTTTTTCTATGAATTTCAAAAAATTTCATTTTTCTCAAAATTTCTTCTTTTTTAGTTTTTTTAAAGTTCCAACATTATTTATTTGATCTTCAACATTTTCAATTTTTTCTTTGTTACATAATTTTCTCCCCACCTTTTTAGTAGTACCATTTCAGTAATTTTATCTTTTAATTTTTCTTCAAGGTTCCACTTTACCCCGTCTTTCTCTAACGTGTTTGTTTAATCTCATTCCATTTTTTGAATTTATTCGTCCATTTCCTATCCGTACATGGATTGCTTAAGAATTTTCGTTCATCGTTTTCATACAATTGTCTTCATTTTGCCACTCAACAATTTCTCATTGATTCTCATTAACTAAAAATTGTTTTTCTGACGCAGCCATGAAAAAAAGGGAAATAGATCATTTTTCCTGAGATGAAGTTCATGGAATTTGGGAATTTTTATGGCCTCAATGGATAGCCCAGGGAAATTCAAGTCCAAAAGTCATATAATACGATCCTCGCCGGAGCCACAGTTCTCGAGTTGATCGAATTTTTTTTTTTCTCGAAATTTTCTTCGTTGTCTCGATAATTACTGGTCCAAAATCAATTGCATTGCATCATTTTTCAGCTCAAATAGAAAAGAACAAAAGTCAGCTCAAATTTCTTTGGCTATCTAAAAGAATTTCCGACAATTGTGCAAATCTAAAAACTCTGTTTCTTCAACACGCAAACTTCTCGTAAACAGCCCAATTCTAAATCCGGTGAAACAATATTCATAATCCTCTTAAGGTAGTGTCGCGAAGTACGGTCGATAAAACAGAAAAAAATGAAAATTTTGAATTTAGTTTTTAATTAATTGCTGATAATTTGAAAAAACGTTCTTCAATTCACCCGGAAAACAGGATTACAGTATTCAAAAGTCATGTCTTAAAATAGTGTCGCAAAGTACGGTCGATAAAACAGAAAAAAATGAAAATTTTGAATTTAGTTTTTAATTAATTGCTGATAATTTGAAAGAACGTTCTTCAATTCACCCGAAAAACAGGATCACAGTATTCAAAAGTCATGTCTTCAGCCTTTCAATATATTTCTTTTTTATTTCAAATTCTCTTTCATATTGTTACTTTTCTATCCCATCCATGAGATAGAGAAACAAGCAAATAGCTACGACTATCTTCGAATTAAAATTCCTGGATAACTATACGGAAAAGGGGATATTTTTTCTTCTATTATGTAGTTGGGAAGTTTTTTCTGCTAATAGTTTCCAAATTATATTTGCATTAACTTTGATCATTCATATCTCATAAACTATACGCACAAAAATTATTAAAAAATCCAGAAGTGTTAAAAAATATCATCATCCTACCGGAAGGGTCAATTGGCGTTCGATTACTGAATGCAGTTGTGCTCCAGTCGATGAGAGATGAATTACGAGTCAATTATATTAGCAAATTTTGATTGTGCAAAAAACGATGTTATGATACATTAACTGAAATCTTATATTATTACTTCATCAACCATCGATTAAGAGCAATACTCATTCATCTTAATTTATTTTTAACACTAACAAAATTTACTATCATCATTGGCTCGTGCTCGATCCGCCATCGACTGAGTGAACAATTGGATTCAGTACCGACATATATTTAGCAGGCAATTCCTAAATATTTCAAAATAAATACTTGCAATAGTTTGGAAATCATTTGGAGAAATTTGGAAAAGTGTTTTTATA
>JABSMS010027450.1:0-10233 GCA_018902275.1 Aleiodes sp. PSUC_FEM 10030003
TTTTCTGAATTTCCCGTGTCAAATACCGGAAATTTTAAACAAGTCATATTCCGACTGAAAATCCAGGGAATCTCGTTATTGAAAATTCAAGTTTCCCATTTATTTTCGAATAATTCCACCAAAAAATCAGTGAAACTTGTAAATTTCAGTTAAATTATTCCGTGAAAGTTCTGTTAAATCACGGAAAATTCACGCAAAAAATCAGAAATTTCGGGTAATTTTGGTTTCAATTGAATATCAATGAAAGTTGTAACTTTTAATTCAGTTATTCCGTGAAAATTCTGTTAATCAAGAAAAATTCAGGGAAAAATAAAATTTTATTAATTTGGGTTCTCAATATTCATGTTCCCTCAAAAATTCAAGTAAGTGATGAAATTTCGGCTTTTACTTCTACTTGAGACTCATGAATTCCCTTTAATTTTACGTAAAACTTGAATTTTCATAACCATCTTCCCATTAAAACAAATTAAATGTCACGCCCATGAAAATTACCATCAGACTGTCCATGAAATTCCATTTTTTTCTGACAGCGTAGAAGAATTGATTGCATGGCAGAATTCTCCAAGAAAATCTTTCTCCTTAATTGAAGAAAAACCATTAAATAATGAAGTAATAAAGACGAAGAGATCAAATTCACGATAAATTATCTAAGAATTGAAGATAAAGAAATTATTGCAAACTCCTCTGCGGCTCTCCTCCTTCACAAAAATCTTTAATTCCCCTCAAATTCCCAAAAAAAATTCTCAAAACCCCGAATTTTTTTTTTCAGGATGAGATCCTCAAAGCCGCCGTGATGAAGTACGGGAAGAATCAGTGGTCCCGTATAGCCTCCCTCCTCCACCGTAAATCAGCGAAGCAGTGCAAAGCCCGTTGGTTCGAGTGGCTGGACCCAAGTATCAAGAAGACCGAATGGAGCAGAGAAGAAGATGAGAAACTGCTTCACTTGGCAAAGTTGATGCCGACGCAATGGCGCACGATCGCTCCAATCATCGGTCGTACAGCGGCCCAGTGTCTCGAGCGTTACGAGTACCTCCTGGACCAGGCCCAAAAGAAAGAAGAAGGCGAAGACGGTGCGGACGATCCCCGCAAACTGAAACCCGGTGAAATCGACCCAAACCCCGAAACAAAACCTGCGCGTCCAGATCCCAAGGACATGGACGAGGACGAGCTGGAGATGTTGTCGGAGGCGCGTGCCAGACTGGCGAACACTCAGGGTAAAAAAGCGAAGCGTAAAGCCAGAGAGAAACAGTTGGAGGAGGCCCGGAGATTAGCAGCTTTGCAGAAGCGCAGAGAATTGCGCGCGGCTGGAATAACAGTTAATCAAAAGAGCAAGCGAAAACGTGGAGTGAATTACAACACAGAAATCCCATTTGAGAAACGTCCGGCCATTGGATTTTACGACACGTCAACAGAGCAGATTGATCCGCTTGCTGCTGATTTTTCCCGCATGAGACAGCAGCACTTGGACGGCGAATTGAGGACAGATAAGGAAGAACAGGAGCGCAGGAAGGACAAGCAGAAGCTGAAGCAACGGAAGGAGAACGACATTCCAATGGGAATGTTGAACAACGAAGAGCCAATGAAGAAACGCAGCAAACTCGTCTTACCAGAGCCGCAAATATCTGATCACGAGCTCCAGCAAGTCGTCAAGCTCGGCCGCGCGTCTGAAGTTGCCCGGGAAGTTGCCACTGAGAGCGGAATAACACTGTCAGACAGTTTGCTCGCCGACTATTCCCTGACACCAAACGCTGCGGTGACGCCGCGAACGCCCGCAGTCACCGACCGGATTCTCCAGGAAGCTCAGAACGTAATGGCTCTCACTCACGTTGATACTCCGTTGAAAGGTGGTTTGAACACGCCTCTCAACAATGTGGACTTCATGAGCGTCGTTCCAGCGTCGAACGTTGTCGCAACACCAAACACAGTGCTAGCAACACCGTTCCGTTCGCAAAGAAGCGACGGCACACCGCTGAACTCTAGTTTCAACACGCCAGGCTCGAACAGAACCGTGAACGGAACTCTCCAAACAGCCACACCAGTTCGCGACAAGCTGAACATCAATCCAGACGCGGGTGTCGATCCAGCAGAGACTCCAGGCGTCCAGAAACAAGTAAAGGAGCAATTGAAATTGGGACTGAGTTCATTGCCAACGCCAAAAAATGATTTTCAAATTGTTATACCCGAGAATGAAACCGCGAGCGAGACTGCCGACTCGACAATGGACAGCAGCATCGAGGATCAGGCGGACATTGACGCGCGGAAACAGATGGAGCTGATGGAGAAGAAGAAGAAGGAGATGGAGAAGAGATCCCAAGTTATACAGAGAAACTTACCGAGGCCGATTGAGGTTAACGTTAATATTCTGAGACCGATCAATATTAATACGAAGAATTTGAAACCAGCGAGAGATTCAGGATTGACTGATCATCAAATCGCTGAGGAGTTGATTAAAAGAGAGATGCTGACGATGATGCAGTATGATGCTGTGCTAACTCCCACAATCACTAATTCAAAACGTGCTAATACACTTATATCAATGGCGCAAAATTATTTGGATCAGTATCCATACGAGGATTTCGAGAAAAACGATTTGAATGATGCTAAAGATTTGATAGCTAAGGAAATGGAAGTTGTTAAAGAGGGAATGGCTCATGGAGAACTGAGCCTCGAGACTTATACGACTGTTTGGGAGGAGTGCTCGTCGCAGATATTGTTTTTGGAAGTGCAGAAAAAATTTACGAGGGCTAATCTTGCGTCGAAGAAGGAGAAAATCGAAGCGGCGGAGAGAAAGCTGGAGGAGAATCGGGTTCACATGACGGGTGAGGCTAAGCGCGCTGCTAAAATGGAAAAGAAACTGAAGATACTGACTGGTGGCTATCAAACGCGTGCACAAGTACTGACTAAACAACTTCATGACTTGTCGGAACAAGTTGAACAGGCGCAGTTGGAATTATCGACATTCAAATTTCTTGAGGGACAGGAGGAAGTGGCGATTTATCGACGTGTTAATGCATTGAATGAGGACGTTAATCGACAGATTGAGAGGGAAAAAACATTGCAACTAAAGTATTCAGAATTACAGGATCAGCTCCATGTAGAATTACCTGCTAATGAATAATCAAATTGTACAGTTCTTTTTTTTTATTATTATTAAAATATGATGCAAATTATGGAAAATTGTAATTGATGATTAAAATCAGTTTCTTTTATTAATCAATTTAAACATCTTAGTTTAATCAAATTTATGTCCTCGCTTGAGTAAGTTGGGTGTTGTTCAATCATTGGAATGTGGTTTAATTTAAATTTTTTCATTAATTCAGTTGAAAATTCATTCCAGACTGATAATTGAACTGGTGTATCTCGTTTTTCTTGCGATAAAATTGCGTAAGTTTGGGGCGAACTTTTGCAGAGTGATTCCAGTGTTTTTAGTAGTGGTTGGACTGACTGAAATTGAAATTTCATTAATTTTTTATTATATTCTTCATCAATCAAATAGAGAAGTGGTAACGGAGAATGAAAAAATTTTAAATGAATAATTTTTTTAATATTTATCAATCAACCAGATTCGAGAAATTTGTCAAGACATTCTTATAGAGAATTTCATGGACTACAAAGGAAAATTCGATAGATTCTAAAACCGAATGATTCTTGAGATATTTACAAAACTATTTGCATATTGAATTCAGTAGTGAAAAGGTAAAACAGAATAAGTCGATTTTTTTCGCCGGGATTCTTTTGCTAATATTATTTAAAAAATGTGCACTTATAATTCTTCGAATTCTCTACATATACATATTTTTTGATTTTTTAAAAATTATTTTTTGGTGGAAAAAAAATCCACAAATTTACAGATGTCTGCTCTTTCCATTATCATCAATTTCATTATCATCCAAAACTTACTTCCATGTAATAAACGCAATCAGCCAGAAGAACAATATCTGGAACAACATCTAATTCAATATTTTCCCTCCAATCGAGTATTCCTGCTCTGACAGTTCCAACTCCCTTCCACTTGCTCTGATTAGCCGAAATATTTTTCTCGAGCATTGGAATTGCGCTCCCAAGATCTGTCATCACCACATGAGCCCTGTCAATGCATCAGCAATGAAATTAAGAAGCCGTAACTCATTATAATGATGACTAATCACCAACCCAAGACAAGCTGCAGTCATTCCAACGCATCCAACACCAGCTCCCAGCTCTAAAACATTTTTTCCCTCCAGCCAATTATTTTTATCACATGAATAATCTAAATATTTTGCTAAAACCAGTGCAGCATCCCAAACAACGCAACTGACGTCACCAATCTGTTGTTGATGAAGTACTAACGTTTTATTTCTACTCTCTATATCGAAATTACGAGTGAATATATTGCATTCCATTAGTCCGATGGAATTGAATGAATTTCAACAATCAGTACCAAGAAAAGGAGATAATAAGTTCAAATGTAATTTTCCGAGATAATTTATCACTCTGAGAACGAAAATTACTTTCTCGTGGTGAGGCACAAGTGGAAATGTAAACAATTCTGTTTTCATCGTGAAATCTACGTTCGAATTCGGCGAATGAAAACCCCTGTAGACTGTGAGCCTGCGATACCGACGGAGAATTCAGTTGATACATGGAGAAAAATTTCCAGGAAAAATTAACGAAAGGTCTTGGTAAAAATTACTGAATCTTCCGGAATCGTGAGATATTTCGTGATGTCTACAAAATATTGAGAAATTGGATGGTAATTTTTCACAAGAATTCATCAAAAAGTTACGGGAGTAGGGGAAGGTGGGGCAAAGTGGCCCTGTAAGACAAAAGAATCTAGAATTTTTTAAGGCTGGAGGCCTTCACCGGAAAATTCGAAAAAATTCACCAACAATGTAGACATTTTTGAGTATCTTCCTGAATTTTTTCATAATTTTTCATGAAGTCCTTCACTTCGAAAAAAATTCCGGGAAATTCGTCAAAATTTCGCGTGAATTCATGAATTTTTCATCTGTGCTTATTAGTTTTTTTTTAGCAACATACGTGCAAGGAAAATCTAAAAGTATTAGTTTTTTTCACAGTATACCATTCTAAATGACAGGAGCCTGGAGTCGAAAATTTCTATTTTTATTCAACTATTTCACGAATAGATGATCATACAGTAATTCTAATTGTTCATAGAAACATAAGCATAATACGGTGTGTGGTGCTATTCGCATCCAAGTGGGGAACGTTCCTTTGTACAAGCCGAATAGGCCTTCTGTTCTACTTATTTTTATCATAGCATCTAAGAAACCCCGATAATACAGCGGTTTGCCACTCGAATCCGTGCCTGAAAAACAATGAATTCATTTCAAAATTATTTAATGACTGTCAAAGTATTTTCTCTTAATCCTCAAATAAATATTTAGCATAAGAAAGAACCTTGGTTATAGAGTCTCGTGGCAATGACATCGAACGGCTGCATTGTCAGTGCAACAGAACTGCCGCCAATTAATGCAGAGCAAAATGTCAATATTAATGGATGATTATCAAAGATCTGGAAGGAGAGAAAATATTGTATTAAAGATAATAAAATCTCAATGAAGAATTTTCATCCCAATGATGATAGCAGAAAAAAATAATTGAGAGGAGCATCATCGATCACTAATAATTCATGTTGAACTCACGGGAAAAGGTCGTAACCAATCGGTTACCAAACTGAACATTGTCAATTGTGTCGCTGAACCAACGAATACTCTCGGACAGTTAGCGTACCATCTCTGATAGAGTCCTCCAATACCACCTTCTCTCCAAATCGATTTAAATGCGTCGATTTCACTGCTATGCCCGTGCTGATAGCCAACAGCTATGACTTGAGCTGATTGTGCTTGCATGCGTGTCTTCACCTGCGAAACACACACAAGAAGAATAGAAGATAAAGAGCACTTCATTAGTAAAGTGGAAAGTAGAGAACAATGGAGCAGAATGGGCCATTGAAGGAAAATTTAAAAATAAAATTTCTTACTCAGTATTACTGAAAACGCGGGAAAAAATTTTACCAGATAAAACGGACTTCCAAGTACAGCTCCAACACACCCAGCCACACCGCTCAATAATGCAGTTCTTCCTATATCAGTTTGTCCTTCATCATTCAATGTAAATCCATAAGTCCTTGATGCTTTGTATGAACCAAGTCTAATTCCATTGAGTACAACTTGAAATGCAAGCGCTGATCCAATACCAGATTGTAGTGCCAATATCCCTTCATTCTTAACAATTACATATGCCGCATGAAATGTATTCTTGTAGAGTTTTTGATAGGTACCTCTCGCTTCCAATTCACCTTGAAGTTGCAGTTTTATCTTAATTACATCAATTGGATTTGTGAAAAATCCTGCGCCCATTGCTGATAATGCAGCTGTGGTAAATTCTACACCTGCCCTGAATAGAGAGGATGATTGTAAGCCGTTGGGATGTAATTATTCTACAAAAATATTTTTATATTTCCCGCGAAAAATGAGTTGCGTGAATAATAGGGAACTTGAATATTTTTTTTTTAGATAGTAAACGATCCACAATGAAAGCAAATGAAAGAGATTTTGTTTGCAATTACATTGTTCAAAAATACTTCAAAGAATTACTTTATTTCATTACTTTCTTCAAATGTCACGAAATAAAATATAAAATTACTTTCTTTCTATGATGCGTAAATTAGAAAATTAAAGGCTTCATCGGTCAATATTGCGTTTATTAGCGTTTCGTACAAATAATTTTTCCCAACGTTTGAGCTCCAGTTCGTCAGGGGAAATTAATATCATATTATCTAAATGGAAGAATAAATAAATCACTAGATTATTGCAGAAGAATATTGTCGACAATGATCAAAAAGAAATTAAAGAAGTCATTAATGATAGAATTAGAATGAAACTCATTCGAAAACACGAATGAATTCCCGCCGAAAAATACTGCAGTTGCATTGAGTATGCAGCACATTATGCATCAATTTTATATACATTTTATTTCTATCAATGAAAAGTGTCATCATTTCATTTCATTCATAAATATCTATTTCCTACATAATCAGTTTTCATTGTTTTCTTTGTATTTACCAGAAAAATGATGAAATCTTTAAAATTATCGAGGGTCAGGGATTGCGTAATAAACAAGTGTTCATACGTAGTGGTGCGGATGATGTAGTACGATGTGAATAATAATAATTAAATAATAAAACGGTAATTGTCGAGCGCTAAAGCAGAAAAAATGGAATGGCTTGCATTGAAAATTGGCACTCATTTTTTTCATAATAAATAAAGAGGTAAATGCAAGTAAATAATTTACAACTTACGGTTTTTGGTTCTTAACATTCACAGCTGTCATTTTTTCAAACGTTGGATATCAAATTAATTAACTGTCGAAGATTCTTGATTTTATTGTTGAGCAATGAACACACGTGACAATTATGTGAAATTAAACGAACCAGACAAATTGAATCTTTGGTATTGACTAACATTTCTTATCTGGAACATTTAATAAAGCCTGAAAATTTTCGTTCAAACTCTGGTACTCGGATGATGATGTAATTCCGGTAAATGGTTCAGTCATGTATTCATAAATAATTATTTATTATTTTCTCTCATTTTCGTGCTACTTTGTATAAAGGAGTGGAAGTCATGTTGGTATGTTAAAGCGCGCATTCGGGGATCAGTCTCTAGCGCAATTAGCTTTGAAAACTTGCCAAAAATAGTCAAGTACCTATTAATTGTATGACACATTCCATGTTTTTAGTGCGATTACTCAATGTTATTTGGAATGAAAAAAAATATTTGTTCAATTAAATTCTCTTGGAAAAAAATATCGGTTTCTTTGGTATCACGTCTAAAAAACTTGGTCAGAAAAACTCGAACAAAAAAAATATTAAAATAATCAACTTCGTCAATGAAAACTTCAGAAAAAATATCTCAAAGGATTGAACGAAACTCTTAACAAACATGTTGATCGATTTCTATGATAATGAATTAAAATTGAGGTATAACATTTGTTATTTCAAGTTATCTCGAATAATTGAGAATAATTCCTTTCGATGATTCAGTGTATGATCAACTGTCATTGAAGCAACAATTATAAAATTGAAATTTGAATAATGCCTCTTCATTTCATTATTAGCCAAAAAAGCAATCGTCTTTTGCTTCATCACTCATATTTGTTCACGCGATGTGTTTTAAGCGATACGAAAAATGAATGATACAATTATTGAAATGTCAAATTATACAATCTTAAAATGAATGTAATTTATTATATTTATGGAATGCAAGTTATTGTTGTGAGAATTTTTTTGCTCAACTGTTTTACCTCTTCGCTACTGAATTTTGTAATCATCTCCCAGTTATTTCATTGAAAAATTGGTATTATCATTTTTGATGTTACCTTCGAAACTGTGGGGACAAAATCGATTCTATTGGCCAAACTATTGATCGATGAAATTGATGATGACAATTTATTGATGAAGTGATGAACAATTTGTTCCTATCTAATAGATTAATTGCATTGAATAATACTTACGGCCGATTTGTCTTAACATTTCTCATCGTCTGGATTCGATTCGAGGTTAAGAAAACCTCGAGTTACTTCTAATATGCACAGTTGCATCACATGACATCAAGGTAAATAATCAGAAGATTGTTATTCTCACAAATCTGTATTGCTTATCTTTTCGAATGCTTGTGCAGATATCAAACTCCAATGAAACTTGAATTTGTTGTTAGCAAATTTCTTAGAAAATTTATTCTCAGTTTAGATAAAATGCAGAATACATTAATTTTGATTGTAAAATCAATCATTTCAAAAATCATTTCGAAATAATTTGTCGAACTTATTTGAAAATTAATTATACTTAGTTGATAAAAAAATTATACTAACTTTAAAAAAATAAAGTATTATGTACGAGGAAATTCGAAGAGTCTATTGAACAGCTGCTAGACCACCTTTCGATATTTTTGATATTTCTTCTTTGAATTTGGCAATAGTTTCCTTAGCTAACGTCAATTTTTCCTTGAGATCAATAACTTCGTGGCGTATTTTATTTCTTGCTTCTGTTATTGCTTTCAGTGCTGATTCTTTTTTGGCTTCAACTGAAAAATATTTGAGTGTTATTTACGTGAGATTCAATAGGTAAATGGCAAAAGACGTACGTCAAAAAAATTGTGCTAAATTGTTTCACGAATATCTCGGAAATAATAAGGTTTAGGAAAATTTAGTGAGAGACCATTTTTGTAAAGAATTTAATATCCTCCAAAAAAGATCTCTTGATAAATTTTCCTTTGTCTCATTTTTTTGTACAAATTGAAAAAAAAAATTAACGATTTTTTTCAATGTTTTTTTTCGATGAATTTTATCAATTTTTCGAAATTGGATTTCACAATTTTTTTCAAAGTCGTGCAACATCCTTGAAGTAAAATATTTCAAAAAAAAATCACTCAGATGCTCTTAAAAAATTGGATCTTATTTCATTTACACAACAAAATTTGCTATTTAATTGTTTTTTTTAATCTGCATTGAATTTTGAATCAATTATGATTGAAATAATATTCGATTTGAGTGATTATTAATTTTCTCATCATTTATGAAGTACGAAATAGTGTTAATCGTTCATTCATTGGACCATTCACCCTATTTAAGGTGTCATCAATTGTCGTGACACGACTGGAATTCTTATACCTGCAAAATATCTTTGAATTGAAATGCTTACAATCAGTTTCATGCCTCCAAACACCGAGCGTAACTGGCCTAGTCGTACTCAATAAATGTTGCATGAGTGCAGTCGGATCTTGAAAGACAATTTCTTCGTAAAACTCAGAAACCAAATTTTTCTTTCCCATCTGAATTTCCGGTGACGATTGGAAGAGTTTGAGAATATGATAGATCGTTACCTGAAACAAATTTTAATTTTAAAAAATTGTCACAATTTTTCAACCAAAATTAATGAATAAAGTAAAACTATTTAACTATGATACTGAAAATAACAGGCATCTGACAATTTTCATTTCTTTGTCTCCAACAAATAAATAAGTTTAAAAAATTATGCAAAATGGCCCTCTGGTGCAACATGTCCTGGAATTTTTTTGGAAGTGAAGGACTTCCTGAAAAATTCTGAAAAAATTCAGGAAGATACTCAAAAATGCCTACATCGTTAGAGATTTTTTTTGAATTTTTGCGTGAAGACCTTCAGCCTTAAAGAAATTGTAGATTCTTTGGTCTCACAGGGCCACTTTGCCCCAC
>JABSMS010027461.1:0-10233 GCA_018902275.1 Aleiodes sp. PSUC_FEM 10030003
TTCTTTTAATTTTTTTGTGAATTTCATGCCTCAAAATAGTGCAATGTCAAATGAATTATTAAGATAGTTAATGAATTATCAGAATGTGCCAAAAATCATAATTAAAATTTTAACAATTTCATGATTAATAATGATTCATCATTAATATTAATTAGGAATATACTCCCTGTATAAAACTCAAGTGAAAATTTTTTTTTCAAAGGCTCTACGCTATCAGTGGCTTCAACTGTTTAATTATTCATGTTTTTCTTTAATTTTCTCTTCATTTTATGCTAAAAATCTACAGATGGTTTGAAGAAAAAAAGAGTAAGATGAGAGTACTGCTTTAATATCTTGCTATTTCAATATCCGGGGCTTGGTTCTCCAATGTACAAGGCCTCAGGAATTCCTGTCCACGCTCGTGTAGCCATTTATTTGCCACTGAAATAAAAAAGTAATTAGATGATTACGTAAAATTGAGGGGAAGAAACGAGATTGGTAAAAGCTATTAAAACGTAACGTAATGGATGAAATAAAAGAGGCAGGTTTATCGTTTTTTTTAAATGCTTGAACAATGAAAATGAAATTTGAGATGTAGAGATTTTTCAGGTCGAATTTGTAGAGCCCAAAGGGCGTAAGTGCTATTTTTTAAAAATCTACAAAAATTGAATCTCCATTAATTTCTTCATAAGAATACTAACTTACGCCCTTTTATTATTCAGCAAGAAAAAATGGCACTCACGCCCTTTTCATTCTACGACGACGATATGATTCTTCTACCCAGTCTCTTTCATCGTACATCCTCAGAATTAATAGTTTCATCAAATTGTGACGAATTTCATTAAACGAGAATGAAGCATTGAAATTATAGAAAGTTTTCTCACCCCATTTGGAGCCAGTTAGTACTGGACAAGCTGCGTGTCTAGTTCTGTAATCTCCCTCGCCGTTTGGCTTCAAATTATGCCAAAATGCAGCTGAACCTTTTTTAGGCCAAAGCGCTATGTTTATTTCTGTGAAAACCGTACCGCCACCTTGTTCAACATCGCTCATCTACAAAAGAAAAAATAAATCTGCAATTATTCATTGCTTCCACAGATTCAAGGAGAGGTAAAGTGAAATGGACATTAATACGTCCAGAAATTATAAAAAAAAAATTGTCATGTTTCAAAAGTTGTTTTGAAAATAATTAATTTTTTTTCTGTGCAATTAATAAAAATATAACGAATAAAAAAATTTTGAGAAAAAAATGCATAATTATTGAATTTCTCTTTTTTCAAAAAGCTCAGAAAATTTTATTTTCTCATAATTTTATTTTTTTCCAATTTTTAGAATTGTATTTCATCCGAAAATTAAGAAATTCTCTCTTCCAAGGGTCCATTTTGCCCCATTCCACCTACTACATAATATATCATCGAAAAGAGGATTCAGACTTCAGTCGAAAATAGAATAAGAACGAACATCCAGAGATTTAATTTTTAATTAACATTACATAATTAACGTTGCATTCCCTTCAATTTTCAATTCATCAAAAATTTAACAAAATGTCCAATTAAAATTTAAGCAACCTCGTAATTTGCCCCACTCTCTAAAATATTCATAGACACAGATAAAAAAATTCTAAACTGTCCTAATTACAGTAAAATTTTCATGACTCGTCACTTCACTTATTATTCATGAAATAATATTGTTTCTTCTATTCTCACCATCACAAAAAATTTAAAATTCAACTGATTGTTCCTTACATTCCCGTAAATAAATTTTAAAAAATGTATTCACCAAATTTCCACTAATTTAAATTAATGTATGACCAATTTAGCAAGAATTGTTAATTTGATGGAATGATTTCATCAATCTCATCGAGATAAATTCAGAACGATAGTAAAATTCCATCAAAAATTTCAATACAAATTACATATCAATTAATGATTCAACTGAACATTGGACCGAAATACCGATAAATTCCATCTGAATTTAATTAACTAAATAAAAAAATTTGATACTCACGTAATACAGAACGGTAGCAATACGATTACCAGTCCCCAGGCTCTTAAATGCATTAGTCTCCTCCCTCTGGAAACGGGAAAGAAAAAAATGTATGAAATTAAAAAAAACATGGAATGTAATGAGTAACTTGATAAAACCATGATTGGTAGGTGGCAATCGATAATTGAGGAATGGCTTACCCTGGCAAAGTCAAAGTGGGGCTCGTAATGACCTCCAATACCATAATTGACCACCTGAAGCTCCTCCGCTGTATCCACAGTCATACTAGTCATATGCTCCACCCTTCTACTTACTGCCTGCACGTGTTTGTGTTCGTGTTCCTGCAGCCAAGCACTCTTACTTATACGATAGTTTGCTATCTCCAGTTCGCCTGTCTTGTAATTCTGTACAGTCGCTCGTTTGAACTGGAGTGGAAAAAAATTAAAACGATTAATAATTATTTTTTTAATCATTTTTTATTTAGGGGAAGGTGGGGTAAAATGGACGTTCGAATTCAACGGTTCGAGATGGAGATTTTTTGATGATTTCATTGAAAAGCTGAGGAAATTTTAGTGAAAATACATGTGTCGAAATTATTATTTTTTTTTTTCTTTGGAAATTCGAGGTTTTCAGGATAAACAAGCAGGCTTTTTGTAGCTTCGCAAGTTATCGACAAAAATGCTTTCTTGACATTTTTCTCTAGGCCATTTCAAACATCCCAAAAGAATTCACTACGAATTTTTCAACTTCTTAGTTCACCACTACACTAATAAAATTTGTTCCGGATTCTTGTGCACATATCCCCGGAGTGGAAGTACGTTTAGACGAAAATTTCAAGAGAGTTTTTTCTAGAAAATTTTATAAACTAAAAAAAAAGTCTCTTGGAAGTTTTTACTGCAGTCACTCGTTCCAAAGATATTTGCAAAAGAATGTGGAACAAATTTTTTTACTCTATGAATTCAGTATGAATACTATCGATCTTCTCTTATAAATATCTCGGAAACTAATGGAGATACGCTCTTTTTGTCCTCCTGCTTTTTTGTAGAGAATTTCAAGAGCTATAAAAAAGCATGAGGGCAAAAAGGACGTATCTCCACTAGTTTCTGAGATATTTGAGGAAAACGCGAATGTCCCTAGACCTTTTTTGTTGCCCATAAAATTCTCTACAAAAAAGGTTAATATTTTTACCTAAATTCCCTCGTTCCGAAGATTTTTGCATTACAATCCGTATCATATTTTTCGAATTATCTCTTTTAATAATTCTATTACTTATTCATGCACTGATAGGTGAAAAATTGGAGTTCTTCCGGTAAATATTCATATTTTCATGCGTCACAGCGCTCTAGGCTGCTAGCTCTCATGAATAGAAATGAATGTTTATTTAGTCAATTAATGTCACGGCAAAAAAATTGAAAAAAATGATGAATTATTGAGAGGTATGAAAATTAAAAAATAGAATTCAATAAATTTTTCATTGGTTCATGTACTTTGTGTCTCTGCTGTCCTTACGTACTTTTTTTCAATATTTTTTTTTCACTTTATTCAATATTCCAGTAATTTTTTATCGCACATTTCGCTTATCAAAGTTGGGGATTGAAAATAAAAACCAATAAAGACTTTTAGATGGAATGTAGAGCATGTTTTTCCTCCTTTTTTTAAAATTCCAATACAAGCGATGTGAAAACTTGAAGAGCCAATATTACCAGACGTTTCCAAGATATTAAAAAAGTAAAATAAATAGAATTTTTGAAGCAATTTTTATGAAATCGCCCTAGGAGTAAAGGGGCATAAGTACAATTTTTTTTTTCATTATTTTGTTTGATAACAAAAGTTCTTTATTTTACGTAATCGATTGTTCTGTCTTTTTTCAGTGATTCCTAGCATTTTTTCTCTCAGTAATAAATGGGCATATGTCCATTGAGAAGGACATATTTCTCTCACATGCAACACTTTAATTTTTAATCGTTCATAATTTTTAATTCATAATTTTTAATCGTTCATTTTTTGGCAGTTACGACTCTTTGGTTCTGAGGCGACTAAATGAATGCTGATCTTTTTATAAAAATTCATGACTTACCCTTGGTTGTGCCATTCGTTTTATCGTGTCAATTTCATCATCGTATATAACATCATGGTAAATGACAATTCGTGGATCAAGATACGCCTCTTCTTCTTTGAATGGTGCAATTTTCAAGAATGGTATACCACGGTCGATGTATCTGCATTTTAAATTTTTTTGAATTTTCGGCGAAGTTGGAACTTCTCCACGGCACAGCATTTCGTATCTCTCACGTTCAGTCATTTCCTCCAGCGTTTTAATTTTTTTCTCCACAATTGTAAACTATTTTAATGAAAAAAATTGATATTAATGTGATTTGTTTAATTCTCAAATTGAATAATTCGGTTCAACAATTATTTTTTGTGAAATATTTTTAAATTTATGAAACTTTATGAAAAATTAGAATTTTCGAAGTTTAAAAAAAAATGCAAATTTCAGAATTTCATTATTTACTTTTTGTTCAAAATTTCGTTGTGAAAAAATCCATTTTTCAATATATTTTTGAATTATTTCAAGCAATAATTAAGCCACCTTCGATAATCGAATGAATTACCAAGGTCGTATATCCAAAAAATATTTTAAGAATGATTTGACAAAAAAAATCCAACTTTTCATAATTTCTCAAAATAATTAAAATGGTCCATTCTGCCCCACTCTCCCCTGTATCACAATGATAAACAGACAAACGAAATTGACAACTTGATAATCAACAATAAATAAAAAAAATATAAAAAAATGATAATGAACAATTAAATAATTTCCAGATGGAATATTCTTCACAAAATACAAACGATCTTCCATCAGACTTGCCAATTAAAATTCATTCATTCCGTGTTTGCCAATTAAAAATTAAACAATTCATTCGTCTCTAATAAATATTTAATGAAAGACCTTTTTTATCAATTTTAATGAAAGAATAATGTTTAAATTACCTGACTAGTAAGAGTAACATCGTTTTTTCCATCTTCACCACGTTTTCTTTTACTCTGGCTCTTCTGTATTTCTTCTTGGTAATACGCCCGATTGCCCAGGGCTCTTTGATGACTTGGTACTAACTCAAGCAGCTCATTCGTCATGCTCAAGGCACGAGCAACGTTACCTAAAGTCACAAGTACAAGCCCCTGCCATGTTATTTACACAATGATAAGTAAACTTGACAGTTAAATAGTTTTCCACCCTCGCTACGGCGTTCAGACCGATCCCATGTGTATCGAACAACAAACAAATCGAATTACAAAGTTAACCTTCTCCAGCTCCAGTAAGTGAAAAAAGAATGGAACTACTGGAGACGAAACAAAATGTATATAGATATCTTTACTACCAGAAAAATTTAGTTGGAACTTTTCCATTCGATGTGGAGCAAATAAATATTTCAAGTTCGTCCAAAGTGCGACTCGAGAGTTGGACTGTTGAAAAATTAAATCAACAAATTTATAATGTATTGGAGAAGGAAGAAAAAAATCACAAGAAGGAGACTTTACAGGATATTTTTTTCAAACCGAGAAAAAAGGAGAGCAAAAAGTTTTTCCACGCCTTAACACATCTCTCAGGAGATTTTATGAGATCCTGTGTGAGCCAGAAAATCCCCACAGTCGAGACGCAGATCGAGAATCCGGAGGGATATCTCGAGATTAAAATCGTCGAGGTCGGAAAATATAGGAAAGAGTGGGGTAAAATGGACCACTGAGAAAAATTGGATTCCCATTAATATTTCTGAATTTTTTAAAATTCTTTCTCAATAGTTTTTTCGAAATATCTCGGGAATTAATGGAGATACGTCCTTTTTGTCCACAAGCTTTTTTCTAGTTCTTTAAATTCTCTACAAAAAAGCATTAGGGCAAAAAGGGCGTATCTCCATTAGTTTCGGAGAAATTCGCAAATGAATCTCGGCAAAAAAAATCGACTTATCCTGTTTCACTTCTTCACTACTGAATTCATTTTTCAGTGAAATTTTGAAGAAAAATTGAATAATGAATTTTTCAAACAATTCGAAAAGACAAACAATTCAGGAAAAGTTTGAATTTTTCCCCAAATAATTAATATCCTAAAATGTTTTCCTCTTTTTTACACAATTTTTTTTAAAACAGTACTTTTTAAAAAAGAAAATCCAGAAAAGTCCATTTTGCCCCATCGTCCCCTGCGTAAATACAAGAGAATGAGAATGCAAAAGAATGGTTGACTCCATGCACAAACCTTGCATGTAAGTAGAAAACGCCAAATACTCTAGTATATCAGGTTTTGTTGTAGTTGTTCTGTTCTGCTCTTCTTGTAGTCGATTCATAGCTTCCTGCATCCATAAAACCGTATGGTAATAGTCACCGTTATTATACGATTGTCGTCCGAGCTCGAAACAGTCACCAGCTATAACAAGAAAGCGGTGAAAAATAAATTCCCATTAATAAAAGAGCGTGCGAAAAAAAAGGCTATGGAAACAGGTGAAAAGATAAAGCCATTATCCACGAGTGTAATGTCCAATGGTCAGAGCACATAAGACTGAAATGAAAAAAAAAGAAATAAAAAAATGAGCCTTAAAAAAAAGAGGGAGGAAGGTGGGAATAGAACGAATACCATGACACCATCAACAAGGCAGAATAAATAACGTAATCTGCAACATGTATATAGATGTACGTGGCATTTATTCAGAAATATAGTGCTATATATCATCTCTCTGTGCTCCCTCGCGAATATTCTCTCCTACGACTGCGAAAGTTGGTTTTGTTCGTTAATTAACTTGGCGTTTCTCATTCCTTGCACATACCCGTCAGCTTTGTGCTCTTATTATTGCTCTTGCGGAAAGAAACAAAAGAAAAATAGAATGAAAATAAAGAATTTAAAAAAACGATGAATTTAGAAATAAAGAAAAAAACATCGAGGAAATGTCCGACAAAAAAAGCACTCGCACATTTAATTTCTTTTTTTTTAGTTTTCATTTTATCTCCAGCTTTTTTCCTCCTCCAACGCGGAGGGAATTTTATATGGCGGGCAATATGGGCGGCAGGATGTGTTGCGGTGAGCCATGAAGGGGATTTTGTATCCCAGAGGCCTTTTTGCCTATGGTGAATTGCCTGGAGGCCGTTAAACATGGTACGTAGATGGACGATGAGTGTTCACTGCTGTGAGATATATATATATAGATCGAGGGATATTGTCCATGCACATTGAGAGCCAGGGCTTTTATAGTCTGATCTCTGAATTAAGGTATAATCCAAGTTGGTTTTTATGGTGAGGGAATAATTAAATGGAAATTTGAATAAACTTGAGCTGGAGTGATACTTAAATTCTATTAAAATTTGAAAAAAATGTTGTGCTTTATTATAATGTGTTTGCTTATTCCATTTTTTGCATTGTTTGGCGACTTTTTATTCGCAATTTGGATTTTTTTTTGAGTTATTAAAAAAACCTTAAAAAGAAATTTTTATTTTCGTAATTCAGGGTTTTTCATTTTTTAATTATTTTTCTTTCCTACTTAATCAAGCAAGTTACCAGAAGCACTACAACTTTACTGTAAATATGAGTTCAAACCTCCGGGATATTGCCATAGTTATAGTCTCCAAAATATAAGTTTTGTAAATAATTCAGTAGTGAAGAGGTAAAACAGGATAAGTCGATTTTTTTCGCCGATCTTCTCTTACAAATATCTCGGAAACTAATGGAGATACGCCTTTTTTGCCCTGATGCTTTTTTGTAGAGGATTTCAAGAGCTGCAAAAAAGAATTTGGGCAAAAAGGACGTATCTCCATTGGTTCCCCAGATATTTCAGAAAAAACATTGAGAGAAAAAATCGACTTATCCAGAGCTCTGCAGCGCAATTTTCTAAATTTTAAAAATCCAGAAAATTTAATTTTTTTAAGAAAGCAATCTTCAACAATCTTTTGATTTCTCTGTCACCGTTGCGTTTCTTGCTCTTTGAGTCCATTGAATAGCTAATTGCTTTTTTTATATTTATCATACAGAACTTTACAATTTATTCGTGCTTCATTCACATTTCACAAGCTGTTCAAGCTTTAAAAATCATAAATTTATGATGTATACGCTGCGCAGGTAAAAGCTATTAACTTTGACATTTCTTTGGTTCACCGAGGGCGAATTTCAATGAAATTGTGCTCATTTTCCAGTGAATAATTTACTTCATCAAGATTAATTTTCTTCATCATAAAAAAGTATTAAGCTGCAGAATAATTAATTGGACTGTTCAATACTCAATTTATGAAGGATTATTACATCGAGAGAAAGATTTATATCACTGAAATTAAAAAGTGCTTCATGTGAATAATTATAAATGAACAATTCAGTAATGAAGAGTTAAAACAGGATAAGTCGATTTATTCTGTCAATGGTTTTTCTGAAATATCTCGGAAATTAATGGAGATACGTCCTTTTTGCCCTCCACCTTTATTGTAGCTCTTGAAATCCCCTACAAAAAAGGATTAGGACAAAACGGGCGTATCTCCATTAATTACCGAGATATTCGCGGAAAAATGTGTACCAATTTTTTTGACTCATTTTTTTCTGACTTTCACGATTAAATGAATTTCGATGAGCCTAGTTAGTAGTCGATTTTCCATTGAGAGCCCTTTCCTCAATGCATGGAGGCCCACAACCATCCAACAATGGTATTAAGTAACGAAGTCATGTGATTAATGTCAATTATCACGTATAAACTCACCGCTCAAGCCCGTACTGTATTGAACACCATTCAATACACCCCGTGCAACATGGGATGTATCAAGTTTGTATGTATCCTGTAGCCTCATGAGTGCAACGGCAGCCCCATTGAGATCCTCATCCGTTGGAAATTTGAGATCGCTACGTGAGCTCGTGATATTTGCCACAAATGCTTTACCAACATCTTCAGTAATTAATTCTTCAACACGCTTCCAATCTGTAGTCAAACGTTTAACTAACAAATATGCATTAATTGGATTTGAAAGGTACTGTTGGATATTCTGCGATGCTTCTTCATGCTCACGTGCATAATCCTCAACATTTCTGAAAAAGTAAAATGGAGGACGAGATAGATTAAATTATTTCTAAAATTAATTGGTGATGAAAATCTTTTGATTTCGTTTGTCCACTTTTTATTTCTCTTGTTAGAACAGAGATCGACAATTTCAAATTTTTATTCGTCTTCTGATTGGTCCATCGATTTTTTTTAAATTTCCCTTCTTTCTTTTTTTATTGATTTATTAAACATGTGAATTAATTCAGTCGTTCTTCAGAAAAATCTCAAGAATTAATGAAAAAAACGAAGACCTATCTCGTTCAAACTTTGCATTGTCAATTCTTTTTCTCATAACGACGGCAATTGCCAGATCAATCACGTGTGAAATTTCAACAGCAAATCATGAAGTTTGAGGATGGCGTGCGATTCTATGGACCGATGCAGAAAAAAGGGAAGTGAAAAAAGGTTGAAAGAAAAATTGAATTCCAATGCTTGCGAGAGCATGACGATCCACTTCAAATCGCTGCCCACGTATGAGTGGGGAGTGAGCCAGGTTCGGATGGGATATAAAAGAAAGCGGAATGATAGAGATAAAAATAAAATAGCGAAATATAAGGGCTCGTCCGAGCGAAATAACGAAGAGAGTTATAGTTTTTCAAATAAGTTTTTTTTCCCTTTTTCGTACGTTTTTTTTTCTGCCTTTCTCTTTCCCGTCGTCGAAACTAACTGTATGAAGAAGGATATATATCGAATGTCTGTTTGAAAACGATAACGCTTCTCAATTTTGTGAATAGAATGCTCAAAATGCACAAAGTGCAAATACTGGGAGCTTGCAACGACATTTCTCATGAGATTGGTGATATCAATGGAGGCAGGGAGAAAATGGCGCATTCAGAAGTCACGTGGGCGTGCAATTGATGTACTACATGGTGCCAGAATGCGTTTCAATATCTATTTCATCGAGGATTTGACGTCAATGATGATCCAAAGAGAATAATGAATTTTTAACTGAATAAAAGTCAATTCAGCAGTGGAGTTGATGTCGTATGTACATTCATTCGTGATTATCTTCAGAACTAGTATATTTCGTTGCGCTAGAGTCAAAAAGGCGTAAGTGCCATTTTTTAAAAATCTACAAAAATTAAATCCACTTATTTTTTCAGAAAAAAAGTCACTTGAGGGTAATTCCACTCAGCGAGTGCGTGCAATACCGCTCCGTTTAGTGCAACATTGCAAATAAACAATGTGAATATTTTTATACATCATTTTT
>JABSMS010027462.1:0-26823 GCA_018902275.1 Aleiodes sp. PSUC_FEM 10030003
GAATTTTCAAAGAAATAAAAAAAATTAATTTTGACACATGTATTCTTACTAAAATTTCCTCAGTTTTTTAATAGAATCATCAGAAAATCTCTATCTCAAACCGTTCAATTCGAGTGTCCATTTTACCCCACCGTCACCTAATCAAAGAAATTTGAAAATTATTATTTTTTCACTACGTCACTTGACCTGGAATGAAAATCGCTAACACTGTTATCGTCAATCGTCCACCAAACACGATGTTTCACATAAATATTTTCTGCTTGCATGCACTATCGATTAATGAAAACGAAATTTTTTTTTTTATAAATCTCAGGGATTTATGAGTTTTGACATTCCCATATTTCATACAGGCAAAAAACACAGTACACTAACGTTGTCTGCATTATCGTGGTTATTTCCCGTTTAGGTTTTGAAAGGAGCCGTTGAAAGGAAACGATTTGTCTTTGAATTTTTCTCAACCACTGAAGACAGAAAAATTCAAAACGTCACGGTACTGTCAGAGTAATACTTATTTTTGTCCCCTCGAGAATTGGCATTGTGTTGAAGTTGAAAGTAAATAAAAATAATAATAAAAAAAGAAGAAAGATTTAAAACGTCTGGTACGCCAAAAAATTCAACGTGAGCCTCCCAAGAGAATGAAGAACTTGAAAGTAGAATGAAACAAAAATGAAAAAAATATGAAATGGACAGAAAATTTTTCAGCTCTGCTGATTCTTCCAAATGTCTCAACGAAATAACAAAAAAGTAAATGACAAAAATTTATGCAATAACAACTCATTCTCCTCGAGTCAATTGACCCCATTCAATTTTGCTCAATTTTCTAGATGGCTTTCGTTCACATTCTTTTGGGAATTGTATTTTCACCGAAACTACTTCTTTATGTTCTACTCTCCTGAGCTCTCCCCGAACATGAAGATCGTAAGGGAATACGGGTACCACGTTGACTGTGCTCTTCCTCTATGTTCTGTTATCCACTTCAAAGAAAAATTCTACTAACGCCATTGGATATCTGCTTCAATCTATCTTCTTTTTTTTTAAGTAATAAAAAGGAAAGAAAAAAGTATCAGATGGCACTGACTGGCTCTTATGTATTTTTCAACTCCCATAAAATGTTGGAACTCGTGGAAAATCGATTCATCACTGACAATATTGCAAATTTTCACCATTCCAAAGTTTAACTCGCTCAGCATTAGATTTTCATATATAAATTGGAATGTACATATTCGACATAATGTAGTGTTATCAGTTAATTATCGTGTGAACTTGATAGAAAGGTGCACTGAATGCGAAAATTTACACATATCGAGAGGGTGACTGGAGTGATTTACTCGAAAGCTATTATCGAATTACCAATTACTATCTGAAATTCTGCTTCGTTGAACTCTAACGTCTTCGTTAATCCCCTTTTTTTTACACTCGATTGCTCTGAATTTTTCCACGTAATTATCTTAGTTTTGAAAAAAAAAAAAATAGAACGTGAAAAAAACGACTTGTTGAATTCTACTAATTACGTAGTGTAAAAAGTAGCAGAGAAACAAAAAAAAATGGAAAATCCAAATAGAGAGAACAATGGAAAAAGGGAAAACAATTGACAGAATTGAACAAGAATTTAATTGAATTGTATACGAACCAATTGTCGAGCGTGCCTGGGACTGAACTACTGGATTGTTGTTAGCTTCAGCAGCACTGCCCGTTGTACTCGTAGTTGTTGACGTTATAGTAGTAGCCGTTATTGTCGTAGTTGACTGCTGTTGAATTCGTCTATCAGGCTCAGCTCCAGAAGCGTTGGTTATTGTGTTAATTGATGGTGAGGCGTTTGCGGAATTTGTCGAGTTACTAGATGGTGGTTTTGATGACCACGAGCTGCAGGTATCACAGCCTTCGGCACTGCGGGTAGATAAACGACAGCAGGACCAACGTTTTCCACTCCAAAGTCCAGCGTGGTATCTGCCAGAGAGCCCTGGATTTTCACTGCACACTGGAAGAATTTTATCATCATTTTATTATGGTAATAAATTTTATTATTTTTTACTCGCTTAGTGAAAAAATTTGGATTTTCACGTTCTCTCTATCTCTGCATTAACGAATTCTACTAAATTTTCACCTCCATAAATTATTCTTCAACTCATTGAGCATTAACTAACGAAAGAATAACTTTTCCAACACAAATTCAATTTAAAGTTGACAGAGAAACCTCTCCACAAATTCATCGAATGTATTTTTTTTTTGGTTTTCACAAATGAATTTTGGTGCTCGAATAGAGTATCATCGAGTCTGCAGAAGAGTACAAAAAGAAATAAATGGTACAAAAATATCTAGTGAGCCTCTCAGGATAATTTGCAAGGCTTTTCGACACTATCACTATTTTCCTGGACCCAACATACCCACTCTCTCCATGTTCACAGTGACACATCAAAGCTTATATATCCCTTTGCTCTCACGAGCTCACTCCTGTATCTCGTAGAGTACTACTGTATAATTTACGTTATATTTCTTTTTTTTCTTTTTCATTCTCTCGTATCTTTCATCTCTCTTGTTTTGTGTATTCAATACGTAAAGCAAAACATCGTTGGTAAACGGAAACGCAGTAACTTCGTTCAGTAGGAGTGTCTCGTTACGGCAGCATAAAAACGAGTGTGCGGTTTTCCTCGTACCCCGAATGAGATGCGTTTTCACAACCGCAAAAACTCAAACAAATGGAAAAAAAAAAAAAAAAAAAAAACCCTAAGAAAACATGTATTTTCATTCGTTCTCTTTCAGTTTTTTTCGAGATGCAAAATCATATGGCACCATGAAGTTTGTACATACTGCAGTACAAGAAAGTATAAATAAAAAAAATTAGCGTAGATGCGATCCACAATTTTTTTAGCCTTCCGTGTTTGCTCAGGTTTTTTTTTTTTTTGGTCTCTGTTGAACACCTTTCTACCCGTCTTGAAGGACGTCATCAACAGCACACCCACGTAGTCCCGTTTATCATTAGCGTGTTCGCCGACCTGATAACGCAACTGTTACTCTTTTCCACTTCCATTTTTCAGTCTTTCCTTTATTTTTATTCACTTCTTCATTATTTGTTTGTTGAGTTATTTTCGTCGTTTTTCTTATTTTTTCATTCTCTTTGTTCTTTCAAGCCTTTCAATATTTGTATTTTCAAGTAAAAATAACAGATTTCCGGGTTTGATCTTCATTGGCAGGAGTTGAATTACGTTTGGTTATCGGAGGAAAGCTTGACAGGCTCCCTTCGGCCACAATTGCCAATATTGGTTGTGATAGATATCCCACAGACACTTCCGTTTTGTCTCCGATTCTGTCACACATAGGGAAAGGAAAATAGTTGAATGTCATCATAATTTTTTTTTCATTCTCTACATTTCCATTTTCGATCAGTCGTTATTATTGAATCTATAAGGAGGTCATTGTTGCAATTTTTAGAGATTCAATTGACCTGCAGAGCTTCTCCATTTTATTTTTATCCACAACTGTAGGGGAAGGTGGGGTAAAATGGACCCCTTCAAATCTTGACCAGAAAACTCGAATTTTGTAAAAAATGAAATTTTTTTTTTTTTACATATTTTTCACCTAAAATTTCCTCAGCTTTCCAATGGAATTAACAAAATTGACCTATCCTAATATTTCTCTCGATTTCTCGCGATTTTCATAATATGAAACATCAAAACTAAGGTGTGTCCATTTTACCCCACCTTCCCCTATTATGAAACTTTTCTCCCTCATCTTTATAGTTTTTTTTGTTGAACGTACGATGTAATTAAACTTTTCGAAAAATGAAGTTCAATTTTTAATGGTGTTCGGTAAAAGTTTTCGGTTCCAATGGCCTCACATCGAATTTATTTTAAAAAAATTTGGAATTCTCTGTGTTATGACTTGTTTTTTTATTCGCTCTAATAATTAAACGTACATAGATTAATTCATTTCAACTCTTTTATTTTTTTCCATCCTGCGAGTATAATGTACTCTACATTTCCGGCAGCTAGAGTAATATTCTTCTGCTTTATAATTATCTTCACAGTATTTCTATTCTCTCCATGTTTGTTCTTTTTCATTCTATTCATTCTTTATTATTATTATTTTTATTTTTTTTTGCATGAAAAAAAAAACAGAAAAATAGTAAGGCACTTTCTGCAGTTATGTTTTTCTCAATCTAATCCGTCGAGTCTAATCAACTTTGTAATTACTTTCCGCAATTCTGGATGATAACAGCGAACTGCTAACGTCGAATTAACATTGCACTTTTGGGTAAGCTTCCCTGGTGGTCTTCACCGTGATTTGCGATTCTCTTTTTCATATGCATTAGGCCAACGGTAAGAGGGGATAAGCGAAGAAGAGTGGCTGATGGAAAAAAAAGAAGAAGAAAGATGAAGGGGATAAAAAGTATGGCAATTTCCTTAATACCGTTTCCTCGTAGACTTTTACTCTTAAATCAAATCTTCCATCGTCCTACACCTGACTAAAATTTAATTCACGGAACTTGAAAAAAGAGGAAATTTATATGCATAGCCATTAAAAGTACTTGCAACATTTATGGAGTTTAATTCATCGGAACAAAGGAAAAGAAAAATGAGAAATAATTTTTAAAAAAATTAAAAAAGAAGGAAAAAAAAATGATGATGAAAATGAAAAGGAAAAAGTTTTGCGGTGCATAAACATCAATTTAAAGTTGAATTTTTCTTCGAACTGAGTAAAAGTCAATTTAGAAGTTAACCAGAAATATAACAATAGAATAGAGAGATTGTGTTCATTTAATACTATTCCAATTTCCTCCTGTTAATAGTTCACGTATTATCGGTATTTGTTTTTGTTTTTTTCCCCTGCCCGGGCCATCATTATTCGAAAAGGCCTCGATCTGATAAAAATCACAATATTCACTTTGGTATTTCAGTGTACTCTCTCTCTCTCTCTCCAACCGACTCAGTTTCACTTAGGGGATGCAGTTGCAACGTAGTGTAATACCCCGTGACGCGTTTTCCATCCGGAAATTTAAGGGAAATTCTACCATCCACCGAAACTCCATTATTCGAACTGTGTACAGTGAATTGTTGAGCTCGGTGGCGTCTACCACTGTGAAAATTTAAGCGTACAATTTCTCTCGATTCTATTTCTTCTTTTATGTGTTTTTTTTTTTTTTTCCTTCTGTACCCCAGAGTTAGTTTTTTTCCGTAGAGTTTTCGATCGAAATCGAGAGCACAGTGAGTGAGCTTTTTGATCAGTCGACTAGAAGCAAAATCATCAGGGAAAAAAAATCGTTCATTGAGTTTTACATACATGAAATGTGGTGAAACTCTGAGCAGAAATTGAATTACGATCAAATTTTATTCTTTAAAGAAAATGCACATCAATAGATGGCCTTATTATCATTGAAGATGGTATATGAAGAGAAAAAATCGATATAAAAGGACGAGTTGGATGTATCAATGGAACATAAAGAGGAAAAAAGATACAGAAAATTTCATTTTACCTGCACGTAGAGCCCGTATCCACTCGGTTCGGTCCTGTTCACGTGCCGCGAGTAGATAAAGAGTGTATTCCTGACCTGCCTCACGATATCCAACTTGAAATGGCAGGCCAGGGGGTATGCCGCCGCCGCCACCCCCTGAACCTGCTTCACTTCCGGCAGCCACGTCGCCGACGCAACTACCACTGTTACCTAAGGTCGCCGTTTCCACCACGTGCACGTTCTCAATGGCAATACGGCCCCGCTCCTTTCGTCGCTGAAAGAATTATGGAAAACAAAAAAAAAACATCATACTTTGAACTATAGAAAATTCAACCATGCGGAGCGAAATTTCAATTAGCTCATTTTTTGTTGTTGTTACGTTTGTTCCGGAATGCTTTCTGGTTATTCATTTTAATTAGGATTGCAGATAGTTCGTACCAATTTCAATTTCGGTTTCCTCATTTCATACATTTTTGATTTTTGTTTTCTCCATACACACGTGGATGTTTTATTCACGCAAATCCTATTAAAATGAGACAACACAGAGGGAAGATGAGGTTCAAAATGCTATGACAATATCGGCATATCCAAAAGCGACAGCGCGTATCTTGGTCAGTGATATTTTTCGTCCCTCTTCATTTCAATTGAGTATTCAGCGGTACGTATCCTTAAATTCCTCTGCTGAAGCTTTTGTCTATTCTTTGTTTTTTTTTTATATAACTTATATTTCACCTCATTTACTCAGCAAGCTTTTATTCATTCCTGTACCCATCTTTCTTTTATTATTTTTCACATTAAACAGAGAAGAAAGGAAAGATAGAAAAAATTATACCTTTCTTTTTACCTCCTTTTTTAACTAAAAAGACAAAGTAAACTCGTCCAACTGGAGGGTGAAAAATGAATAACGCTTTCAATTCCTCTACTTCTCTATTCTCTCTTTTTTCATTTTTAATATTTCTTTTCTTTTTTAAACACTGTCTTTTTCATTCGATATCTCTGCTGCTTACCTCCACGTTGTTCAACTCGGATTGCAATTCAATTTCACTTATTTAGCGTTTAGTATTTGTTTTATTTTTTTTCGTCTCGATAGCACTCGTTATAATCGACACGGCGATCAATTTTACTCAACGTTCCACGTGGATTGTTAAACTTTCTGTTTCTGTCCACTCTTCTAAACTCCCTCTGCTCGAACTAAACGACTTGTAAACTCATTTGTTCCAAGCTGATAATAGTTGAAGGAAGAAAAAGAAAAATCGTGAAAAGAGTTTTAATATTCATCCAGGAAAAGAGCTTGAGATTGAGGTATGGTAAAAAATCGTTTGTTTTGTCTATGTTGAATGAAAAATTTTGAGTGGAGGGGTAGAGGATCAACGATGACTCTCGAATCTGATGAACGACAGTGGCTGTAATGGACCGAGCGTATCCGGGAGCAGGTTTGTCATGAGTGGAATAACGGGGATCGCCCGTAGATCGATCGCGAACGCGCGCCCGCGCGTCTGCGAACACTTTGTTGTTGACTTTATTTATATTTATTTATATTCCTTAAAAGAATTAACCTCAAAGAAAATTCATTACTTTCGAAAAAATTTTACCTCGAAAATTTTATTTCAATTTCAAATTCATTAAATGTTAAATCTAATTGTATTAAAGTGATTAATGATACGAGTTCAAAGTATTTAGCATGAAATTTTAGTTGAATAATCGTACATTATGTCTTATTACTCAAATTATTTGAATGATAAATGCCTCCGCGCATTTAACAAGTCGATTCGTCAGCGGCTACGGCTAACCAACTGAACTCGTGAATCCAGAGACGTGCCAGGATGTGCAGAAACGGTTGAGAGGGGATCCATGGAAGATTTTACGGAAAGGAAAGGGTTGGTTTGATCTGCGCCTGCGTGAATACTACGAAAATGGGTTTTTTCACGATGAGGGGACACGAATTGCCGTGACAGTTTCGTTCAATGCTTTGTACATTTTTATAACAACATTCAATCAATGTTTTCACGTCCATCTAAACTTTTTTACATCTTCTTGGATCATAAACTTTTCTACATGAGCAATTTTATGAAATTTATTAGCTGCCACAATGTTTATTAATATTATTTGTTAAGACTCTGTTTTTCATTTGATTCTTTAATCCTTAGTTTAGTACAGAATAAAGAGAAGAACAAAAATCAATTTACCTCACTGTCATTGTCATAGTATACGAGGTAACGACGTGTCAGTACGAACCATCGCTGCTTGTAGTTTATTGGTGTGAAGCGTTTTTTATTTTGCGAACGCTTCACCATTAATCCCTGTTTCACAATATCACCCTTCGACTCCTTCTCGTCCTTCCCCGCCATTCTGAGGGATACCCTGCCTGTTGAAGATGAAAAACAAATTTACATTTGTCCATTGTTTTTTTTTTGTTTTTTTCCATATTTCACTTAAAATTCTATAAATCCGAACGATTCAATTTTTTTCATCGACCTACATATCTTTCGTTTACCTCATACAGAAATAAATATGAATGCTCAATGAGTCTATTAACAGTCCGAAATCGTAAGCCGATTATGATAAATTGGAGTTGATTCATTATTAATTTGAAAAGGATTAATTTCGTTTGAGGTTAGGAAGAGATTGAAAACTGTAAACAAAATGCTAGAGTGCTTAAATAATACTAAGGGGAATTAACTACCAACATATGTTACATTCAATGAATAATAAAACATAGGAAATTGATTAATCTTCCTGGTATTATATCTCTAATCATAGCGTTAATAGAAATTTACAATGTGTATTTGAAATGTTGAGAATTTTATTTGAGATAATAAAATACCTTCTGATCTCGAGAAGTAGGCACAAACCGGCATTCTTTATATTTTTTATAGCCCAAAAAAAGAATTGAGATGATACAAAAAGTAACAAAATGTGGTATACAGCACGAACTTGTGGTAGTATGCATCTCACCGGAGAATGCAAAAAAATCTTTTCAAAGAAAACAGAAAAGAGACAAGGCGTGAAAATAGTTTGTGGTTATCCTCGACGTGTTTATCATCATTTCCGTGATGATGATAAATACAGCCACTATGAAGCCATGTGTTTCACTTTTTTGTTTCAACTTGTCTTGTTGTCTAGTGAGAGACAAACAGTAAGAAACGGAAGAAAAAAAAATGCACGCCCGAGAATAAAGGGGAAAAAAGGAATGAAAATGCATGGTTAAAAAATGGCCAATAAATATGGCCGAGTGTGAATTTATTTTTGTCAACTTACCATGCACACGATTATTATTAACGACTTTACATAAACAATTGTTATCGACAATAGAACCGGCATTCACGTACAGGAAACAACAAAAAAATTCACGTGGAATGATGGTGCAGCGCGCGCGCGCGCGCAACTCCAATCTGTCAAACGAAAAGCGTCGGAAATTCATGATGGGAGAGGGTTGAAACGGGGGGAAAGGTATCTCTGGAACCGGAAATGCTTTACTACTTGATTCCAAAATTCTTCAAGCTACTTGAAAACCTACCAATCTCGATGAAATTATGACAACAAAAATTGGAAAAAATATATTTCCTCATTCATTCTAATTGTTTTTTTTACTTTTTCTCGACTGTTTAATTTAGTTTCCGATGTGTTATGAGACAATACAATGTCCATGTTGATCCTTGTAGTGGAGACAACAGAATATACTCAATACAAAATGGCGAGCAGGCAATAGTGCAGTTGACTTGTTGTGCTGTCGTTGGATAAATTTTGTTTTTACTCAAATCTCTATTCAGAATTTGTTCGAGATAATAAAGTCGAGATTGAGAGAAGAAATTGAAGCTTTTTTCATCTTCTAGAGTTTTGATTGAGAGTATTTGGTTATGATAAATGGGAATGAAGAAGAATTAAATTTCATAACTTTCTTCTAACCTCAATGCTCCACCTTTAGTGTAATCTTTCTCATTTTAAGGAAGAAAGAATTGCAAATAAAAAAACAATTGAAAAATGGCATCTGCAGAGTCTGTGCAGGTGAGCTCACTACCTTTACCACCTATTCAGTACATAAATCTGTACACGGATGAGAATGTTAGACGAGGAAGAGCACCAAGACCACCACCGCCTGTCCATGACAGTTACTCAATGTTTGGCAATGTCTTCAATGCTGATGACACTATTATCAGACCGTTGGAAGCACAGGGCATTAAAAGACTCTATCCACAGCACTTTGATCGTCGAAGAGAATTGAAGAAATTGAATCATTCACTACTGGTTAATTTCTTGGATCTTATCGATCTCTTGGTGCAATGTCCTGATAGTCCAAGACGAGCAGAGAAGGTAAAAATTATTTTTCAAAATAAAATTAATGAATATAATACATTCTCAATGTTAATTTCGTTCGTGCTTGCTCTATTATTACCAGGTGGAAGATTTGAGTCTTCTTTTCATTCATATTCATCATTTGTTGAATGAATTCAGGCCTCATCAAGCCAGAGAAACTTTGAGAGTCATGATGGAACTTCAACGCAGACAAAGAATTGAGACTGCATTGAGATTTCAGAAACATCTTGAAAAAGTACAGGAAATACTTCAGCATGCACTTCAAATGCTCCCTGACAATGCTGAATTGGACTCTAAGCTTGCAATCAACCCAGAAGCTATGGAGTGCTCTGACAGTTTGAATTCTGAACAACAGAGTGTCGATGCCTGCTGTCCCAGTGACAGAATAATGTGTAAACTAATCGACGAAATGACAACACCGAATGGTATATTTTAAATTAATTGCTCTCACTTTTAATAATATCTAAATATAATCATCTGATGTATAATTATTGGAATGTAAATATTGATCTCACAATTTAAGAATGATAATAATAATTTTTTCAATAATAAAATATATTTCTAAAAGGTTTCTAATTAATCAAATTGCTCAATTTTTTTTTTTTTTTTCGTTCGTATTTAAGATGTTTTATTGAGACATTTAGGATTTTATACTACAAAGTGGAACAAGATGACATTCGATGATGTGAAGGTGAGGTAGGAGGGGGAAACAGGTGGAACAAAAAGATTTTACTTCATTAGACTCACCTTACGATTCCTACGATTGAAAATGAAAAAACAATCAACGAAACACACATAAATATAAGTAAACAAGACAAAAGAGTCGAACGGAATGAACCTGAAAGAATTCAATAATTGACGCTGATTTCTGTATTTCCCCGAGGCGATGAATATCCGACTGCTTCCTCAGCATTCTGAAATAAATAAAAAATTCTGTTTTTCTCCTCAATAATATAGACTCGGTCTTCCACTTCCATTGTCCAAGAGGATGAAAGAAAACCTGAAAAATACTGAGTTCATTTATAATCTTCTCCTCTAAATCAAAGAAACTTAGTTTTCCTCAATACATTA
Source organism: Aleiodes sp. PSUC_FEM 10030003 (assembly GCA_018902275.1). Taxonomy (NCBI): domain Eukaryota; kingdom Metazoa; phylum Arthropoda; class Insecta; order Hymenoptera; family Braconidae; genus Aleiodes; species Aleiodes sp. PSUC_FEM 10030003. The sequence continues at coordinate 10,835 of JABSMS010027462.1, forward strand.
TTCGAATTATTTGTTTTCTTAATTATTTTTAATTGTATTGCTATTGCTAATTCTTCAATTGATAAACTTTGCGAGGATAGAAGGCAATGGATGAATAGATTAAATGATGACAAAAAAAAAAAGTGAGAGATATGCTATTTATTTAAATAGAAATTTAGAAAAGTTAATGGAAAACGGTTTCTTTGATTTAAGAATCTCTCAAAAATAAAGATGATGATTGATTTTTATGACTATTCATGGACAATTCCACTGCACAATTCGTGTCCTGTCAACATAAGAAAAATTTTCAAATGGGAATACATGGGGGGAAGAGAATTGAAGGATTGGAAAACTAGGAGTGATCTACTAGACGAGGAAGTGTTGTTCAGGAGTGTACAAACTGGCACCCAGTATTTTTTTTCTACATTCGTCGAACAAATTCTTCCATATCAAAATGCCTAGTATTTCTTTTCACCGAAGTTATCAGTTTCTCACAGGTCCATTGTCACTTTTCACGAGCATTTTTCTTTTCTACTTAATTTTTCAGTTCAATTCTTATTCCCAAATATTTCTGTCTCTCATCAATTTTATAACAATTCCAAAAATTAGAAAATAATTCACTCTGTAGTTGATTCATTGTTAGATTAAAGTCTGAAGAATTGATCCAATATATAACAAAGTCATTTTCACTCGCGAAATTCTCACACGAAATTAATCAAAAACAAAAACGTAAGAAAAAAAAAGGTAAACGTTCTGTGCTCCGTCTCGTAGTTAAAAGAAGAATTTCTTGGAAGCGTCACGTTAATTCTTCTTTTGTTGTTTCCATAAATCAGTTTTCTTTCTTCTATAAATTCTACACAAATTTCTTACGAAGCCACTTTTCTTTTGCTCAATACCATTTACTTCGTTTGTTTTTATGGTAATAGTGATGAATGGATAAGTCCATTAGTAAGAGTTCTTTCTCCAACCACCACGGCCTCGGGGTCTGAATCCTCCGCGTCCGCCCGCACGATTTCCCCTAAATCTTCCTCGGTTTCCTGCACGAATACAAAAAATGAAAATTATATGAAAAATCTTCCTTCGTGATGATTTACGAACCAATTTGTTTTTTTCTTTCCAATTGGAATAAATCAATATGTACCATAATTGCCTGACGAAATGTTGGAACTGTATTTCCCACTTGGTGGTGTATAAATCTCCCTCTTTCCACCGTGTCTTTCTTCTTTGTTACGCTTCGTTGGGCTGCTCTCGCTTCCAAATGTGATTGGCGTGTGGCGTTTCTGCGCCGATGATGTTTTATCCGCCTGTCGAGAAGAACGATTCATATTCTACTTTGCATTACAACTGAATTTATAAATATGAAAGTAAAACTACATGTTTAACCTACGAACTATATAAACATACACTCACCTTCTTGTTGTCAACCACTGGGGTCTTCCATGATAGATGAATAATACTCTTAAAACTTGGTGGTGAATGGAACAAGTCTTTAATAAGTGTATTAATGTTGTTGGTTGTTTTCAGCGCAACAACTTTCAATTGATTCTCTTCTGATTTCAATTCCTCCTCTGTTTTTCCACTAATAGCTTCACGCAGTTTCTTAATATATCCTTGTATTCCTCTTGCAAAATATTGAAGCCTTAATCTGAATTCTTTTAGCTGTTCTGGGTCCTTTATTAGAAATTCGGGAGTTTGTTTGCACAGTTTGTGAAATGCATACATCAAACACTCCACATGGCTAAATTGTAATTTTGGTACTTCTGTTATGTCAGTATCTGGTGGTAGCGGCATGTATGTCTAAAAGATAATAATCAATGTATTTTCAGAAGAAAATAATTGTTAGATACAATCAAATAAAAATGTTGATAATTACAATTAGAGCATTGTAGAGTTGCTGCACTTTTTCCTCGGGTTTTTCAATATTTCCACAGAACATGACCAATTCAGCAAGTAACTTTAGGATAATCAGTTGAGCATCACGGCCATCTGGTGCTGATATCAATGACAAGTGAGGTAATACTTCCATGCAGATGTATGATACATACCTGGAAGAATCTATTTGAGCCTGAAAGATGGAGATAAAGGAAAATTACATAATTGTTCTAATAAGTCAATAATTCATACATAAACGGAGAAAACATACGCTGAAATGGGGAAGAGCGTGTTTTATGCACTGTATCAATCTATCCAATTGCTCCATATTGCTGTGTTTGAATGGTACAGACAATTCCGCTTGTTCTACAGTAATGTCAACGAGCTCCTGTTGTCCAACGAGTGTTGAACCAAGCCTTGTCCAACTAAGTACCTCCATTATGCTGTGAAATTCACTTGCCGTTACATCCTATAAATCATAGAAAAATATTAAATTCAACGTTCAACATTTAATGAATAAATTCACTAAAGATAAAATTAATGAAACTTACATTAAGTAACTTTTTACACTCAGTAATGAGCAAATCCTCAGGTTCTTTAGTTATAACATCACGTCCAACCGATTTCAATTTAGTAGCTAAAAATTTGATACAACAATCACGTTCACTATCGTCCCCATTGAGAATGTGACTGAAAAATCCGTTGAGGGTTCCTACAATGAATTAAAGAAGTAGACAAATTTCGAATTTACTTGGAGTTGAATTCATTAAATTATTATTATGGTATTTTCATTTGCATACCCTTAGGATCATTCTTCAATAATGACATGATACTATTGTGAACTACTGCAAGTTCTGTTGGATCTTCAGCTTGGAGTAATTGGGCCAAAATATCAGCAATTTTTGGTGTGTGCTCTTTATTATCCTTGCAGAGTGCTGGTAAATCTTTGATTGCCTGCTTCCGTATCTAGAATATAAATTGATTCAATTAATATTTATTGTCACAAGCACACTGTTAAATATTTATAAACGATGCGGCAATAATTTTAATACGCACAGCCATATCTTCATCTTCACACAAGTCCAAATGCGCATCAATAGCCTGATCAGCTAGTTTTGGAAAATGTTTGAAAAATCTTGCAATAAATTGAGACGCCAAACGTTTCTCCTTCGGTGTTCCTTTAACTGCTGTCAATATCTCCAAATACTCCTTCTCATGCTATTGAGATAATAATCGAAGCAATAATTAAAATTCGATTTATGATTAACGTGGAGGTTAATCCCACACCTCAAACCTACAACTTACCTCGGGAAGCTTGTCTTTGGCGTCAGCTAAAATGCCAAAATTTTTGTATAACTTTTCGATACTATCGGTACTCATTTTAACCAATTAATTATTCGTAAATCAATGATAATTATACAGAGTCTTTATTTGAGCCTTTCAGATGATATAATTTCATGAATTTTATCAGTTAAAAAAAAAATATAGATACAATTAGACCGGCGAGAATGCCAAAAGTAATGTCGGGATAAAAATGGTCGATTATGGAGAATCACACGAATGAGTTTCACGTTCTCCCTCTCAAACTGACAGTCTTACCAGCTGCGAGTCTTTCAAATTAAAGATTTGTATTCAATGGAGAAAAAATCGGTTGAATCATTTTGCATTAGATGAAAACAGAAATTTATGTGAATTTATTTTCATTTCGTTTCACACTGCAATTATTGTAAATAAATTATATATCAATTGGTGAAAGTAATTTTGGAGTATCTTGTTTCATAGAGCCTTTTATTTGGCAACACTGAAAGTGTTTTTCGTCTCTCTCGGATTCGACTACGCCATCGCTGCTGACGAGTAAATTGTGAACTAGGGGCGCATAGATAGCCAATCGATGGCTTTTTTGGTTAAGATTTTATGATTTGTTAATAACAATAAAAATAATTGAGATTTCCCACTGAACGGAGTACATAACAACAAAAATATGTCGACGAGATGGTAAAAACCATAATACTTTCTTCCTTTGTCTGTTTAAATGTTCATGGCAATTTTTTTAATTACATATTTACTATTCAATCATTGTTTAGGTATCCAATTTACCAGAAGGGTAATCCTCAGCTGAGAATATTTTTACCAAACTTTTGGATGATACTTGTCAAAGGAAAGCACAAGCTACCAGAGAATGTCGTTCAATTTCATTGTTCAATGGAAATGACAAAGCACGATGTTAAAAATTATTTAGAAAAAATTTATAAAATTAAAACAATGGATGTTAGAACAAGAATACAATTGGGAAAATTTACACGCGCTAAAGACGGTGGCTATATTATTAAGGAGGATGATATTAAAGTTGCTTATGCAGTACTAGTAAGTCGACGTTTGTTATTCATTTTATGAATTTACTTACTCTTCATTAATTTGATTTGAATTCTGTTGTAGCCGAAAGATCAGAAATTTGTATTTCCTGAGCTTTTCTCAAACGAAGAGAAGGAAGAGGAGGAAAAAGAAGAGAAAAAGAGCCTGAAGGAGATGGAAGTGGGCTTCAAGACCTTCTTAAAAAATAACAATAAGCCGGGTATTCCAGGGTGGTTTGGAATATAATAATTTATATGTAATGATTAGAATAATTAAGAATGTAAAGAACAAAAATCAAATAAAACCTTTTAAATGGAAAATCAAGTAAGCATTTATTTAAATGAAACAGCAAGAAATTAAATTTTGCTCACTTGTTCATAGTTAATAATACGAAAATTATGAGCATTAGGTTTAACACATTCTTGCTTCTCTAAATAATAAGTTTAGTAAGAGGTCTAGCCTCAAGTACTGAAGAAAAAAAACTGAGTATTTTTTCGAGTCGTTTTTAAGTTTCACTTATCTTATTTTTAGTCGTAGCTTAATTTTTTGTTGAACTTTGGCATTTATTCCATAACGATTGTAATACTTTTCCTTAAATTTTCAAAATTCAATGAGCATGAAGTCGTGGACCTTACAAATGGGACACTGACTGTAATCATTTATGAATATGACCTGTAAATTTTTGATTAAGAAAATCAGCTTATGAGGATGTATTTTTGTGGTATTTTGCGGATTATTTTATACTGACATTTCCATGTTTTTCACAAGGATAGCGTACTCTTCCCTCTGTGATGAATCCACAGGCTGAGCAGAGAACCCGAGCCCTTGGTCTTGTACATGGACAGTCTTCAATTTGTGATTTTCCTGAATTCAGTGAACCAACCGACGAGATCGTGGTGCACAAATTCTTCCTCGGCTTTTGTACAGGAAGCATTTTGATGTTACCAGACTTTATAATAAATAATCGTTTATTAAAAATTATTATCAAGTATATTCAAAGATTTTTACAGTTTCAATGGATTCAATACCAAAGAAAGGAAGAGTATCACACTTCGCATGCAACGGTTACTAATTCAAATTCAGGACACACCAGGTATTGTATGAAAATGCCGATCTCAATTAATTATGAATCAAAACTAAATTTTACACTCATTATTTTATTTTAATTTCAATGCTTCCCTCAAGCTACATACCATTTTTTAATAGTTAATTAATTTAATAAACAACTGGGTATTGACTTTATTGAAACTTTTAAAGTGTTGAATGTAACACACGTAAGGCTCACAACTGAATAAATCTCACTGGTCTTTATTTGTTTTGGATCCTTCAGAATGCACCGGGATATAAACAACTGAGACATCGACAGCCAATGAGAATTGAGAGAAATGGAGGGAGAGATGGTTGAAATGGGGGAAGCGTGTGACGAATTTCTTTTACTGAGAAATTTAAAGTCCACCTTACATTTTTTTCGGTATTTCTTATTCTTGATGTTGAGAAAATAAAAGCTTTCACTTCTTCTTTGTTCTAATAAAATTCAAAGAATTGTAAATTACAAGATTTTTTTTTAAATGGCAGTTGATTAATATTTCTCTCATAAAAATTATCCAAGTGATTACAATTTTCTTTCAACAAATCGTGTTTCCATGGATTTGTTAATCGATCAAATAATACTCGTCCCGTCGGATGATAATCATGGCAAATCAAACGGTTAATACTGATAATAAACGAACAGGAAATACTAATTTGTCAACAATTTATGGCAGGTAAGATCAATAGAAAAGAGAATTATTATATTAAATTCATGATTTTTTTGTTTCGTTAAGGGTACCTACAGTAGGAACCGATAAAATGAAGGTGACATTCTGTACGGACATGGAAAAGTCCGTGATTGTTTATAATTTTGAGAAACGGGGCTGGGCTCAAGTTGGCCCAGAAGATGATTGGAATTTCTACTGGTAACTTGATACTTCAATTCATTGGCTCTAATATCAATTTAAAAAAATATATTATAATTTTATCTGCTCCAGTACATAAATTATTCAACTTCTAGGGCAGTTACGCAGTCGTGCAGGAATATATTTAGTGTAGAGACCGGATATCGAATGGGGGATAATCAGTGAGAATAATTCGATACTTTAAATAACAACTTATTTATCAATTTATGAGTTTCATTATTATTTTTAGAACAATAAATCATTTCCCAAATCATTATGAACTCACGCGAAAGGATTTATTGGTAAAAAATATAAAGCGATACCGAAAGGATCTCGAGAGAGAAGGAAGTCCACTAGCGGAACGTGGAGATGGTCCTGGAAAGTATCTTCATCTTGATTTTATTCCTGTTACTTTTGTATTACCCGCAGGTACAATTTCATTAATGGTAACATAATTGGCGCAGTTTTGAAATGGATAAAACGATAATTCGCCTCCTCTTCTTCATAGATTACAATATGTTTGTTGAAGAATACAGAAAATCTCCGCAAAGCACATGGATTATGAAACCCTGTGGTAAATCTCAGGGCGCTGGAATATTTTTAATTAATAAACTGAGCAAATTAAAAAAATGGTCACGAGAAGCTAAAAATCCATTCAATCCAAATTTGTCGAAAGAATCTTACGTAATATCTAGGTATTTCCTTTGTTCAATTATTCATCCGAAAAAAAATTGATGTAATAATTTTACTACGTAAAGATCACTTTCAATTCTTAGATATATTGATAACCCTCTCTTAATCGGTGGAAAGAAATTCGATCTTCGGTTGTATGTATTAATAACATCCTTTCGTCCACTGAAAGCTTATCTCTTCAAACTTGGCTTCTGTAGATTTTGTACAGTCAAGTATGACACGAGTATTCAAGAGCTTGACAATATGTACGTTCATCTTACAAATGTCTCCGTTCAAAAACACGGAGTAAGTGTTATCCCACTTGTCTACACTTTCAAAAAAAAAAAAGAAGAAGTTTCAAGAAAAAAAAGTGTGTTCACTCTTATTACTTTCCTCCTTCGTTCATTTAGGACGAGTACAATAGTCTACACGGGGGTAAACTGAGTGTTCAAAATCTTCGTCTTTATCTGGAGAGTACTAGAGGGAAGGCCGTAACTGAAAAGCTTTTTGCAAATATATCTTGGTGTATTGTTCACTCATTGAAAGCAGTCGCTCCAGTTATGGCCAACGATCGACATTGCTTTGAGTGTTACGGATATGACATTATTATTGATAATAAACTCAAGCCTTGGCTAATTGAGGTAAATTAGTTGATAAATTTCAGATTGGTTGGGAGATGATTGATTCATTATTGTTATTCAGGTAAATGCCTCACCTTCATTAACATCAACTACTGTCAACGATAGGATACTGAAGTACAAATTAATTGATAACATTGTCTCGGTTGTTTTACCACCTGACGGAGTACCCGAGTAAGTAGATGTAGAGAGAAGTGAGAAGAAAATTAAATCTGAGGCAATTTCTCATGAAAAATAGGTTTTGCCGTTTCCATCTTCAAAAATGTTCAGTTGATACCGAATATCTTTAGTTGCATTGGTCGTAGCGCAAATAATATGTTTCTAACTTAAAGATAAGCTCGTTCCCCATCGATTTTGATGATTTTTAATTGATTGCTCATAGTTTCTAAGACAGATATGGAGGAATAACTGTTCTAAATTCACTAAAAAAACACCCGAAGCGATGAGAAATGAGCTTCACTTTGACCTAGTTTCTTATTCTTTACGCTAAGATCATTAGAACCAAAGATATTCAAGGAGAACTTCACAAAATAGGAAATGGAAAAGATTACGTCTTGAATCAATGAAAAATCCTACTATTCTCTCCATTCATTCGATTCGATTTACAGTGTCAGATGGAACAAATGTCCAACACCTGAGGCTATGGGTAATTTCGAACTTCTTCTTGACGAAGAATTATGTGCTCAAGAAGAGAAGGATGGATACTCTGGGAAATATAGGAACTCATCAAACAAATGGAAATGATGACAAAAGTAAATTAAAAACACGACCAACAGACAGATTTAAAATACAACAGAAAATTTATTATTAATTGCTTCTTTTTTTGTTTGTACAAATATTAAATATTACACAGGGAATAATGAAAAATGCTGTCTATGTAAAATACAAATGCCACAGGGAATGAGAAAAACTGCTCACAATGATTTAGTGTTGGAAACTATGGAGTATCAATACTTGTTCTTTTTTTTAAAATTAAATATTCATTATTGAGGCGATTTTCAAAGGCGAATTTTAATCAACTGGCAGTGTAAAAAAATTGCAACATGGCGTTTAATATTCTTGCATGATAATTAAATATTTCTATGAATTCTAAGATGAAAAATATTTATGGCACACGGTCGTGTTTGATTGAAATTTTTTATTAATAAGAAAATGATTTTTAATAGGAACATAGTAGAACGATCCGTGATGTTTTTTTTTTTTGGCGTACAAACTATCAACGTCCACTTATTTTCTTTTGCTTCTTATGTGCATAGTCGATGTTCCTACATTCTTCAAATATCAAGCAATTTTTATCAATGAAAAATTTTAACTTTACTATTTATCTTTACTCAAAGCAGCCTTTGGTTGAATGCGACATTCAGGTAAGAAACATAAGTCTACGTGTTTTGTTCTCCTTTATTTTGAAGATAATAACGAGAATATAATATAATATGATATACTTTTTATCACAATTAACAGAGTATAGATAAAAATAATTAATGGCTCTGTGCATCAAATTATAGACAAAATTCAAAAGGGCAATTCAAAAACGAGAAAAGTTGTCATGTACACAATTTTACAGAAGTTTCATTAGTTACAGTATTAAAAAACTTTCAAAGTCCGTTCGCACAATAATTTTTATATGTACATGCTCAATATTTACATTGTATCATGATAATGATTTTGTTTCTTTTATAATTTACTAACAAAATTCACATTCATGATAACTAGGCACTGAGGCTATCTTTTTTTTTTTTTTTGTACAAGAAAGTAATTTCATCTATAAACAGATATTTGCACTTTTTTAAATTAATTTATGCGTTTCGTTTTTCATAATGTATCTCTATACGAAGTTATTTAGCACCAATTACGATTAAATATTAATTGGATATACCTCTTTAGAATAAAAAAAAGAAGTATATTAATGAAAAACTACTTAAACTCTAGAGATTTGTTTTTTAAATAATTAAGAAGGAACGAACTTTTGATTTAATTCGTGGTTTTTTGGGAGGATAAATCCTTCTTGATATTGTCCTGAGATATTGAATATTCTAGTAACAAAAGGAATCTCACGGTACTGGGGATGGTGGAGGTGGAAGTGGACTGAAGTATGTTGATGATCGTGAGCTTGGCGATGGCGGGCAACTCATTGCCGCATCACTGTGATAAATCGACCGTGGCGTTGGTGGTGGTGGAAATGGTTCACTCTCATATCTATAACGAGCTGGATAATTACTATCTGACTCATCACAAACGTCAGTACTGCAGGGTGTTGGTGGAGGTGGTTGATTTATACTCCGATAGTGCCGATATGGTCGATAACGGGAAGCATTGCTACTGGAGCAACGAGTTGAATTGGCCGTAGTTGCTGGACTCGGTGGAGGGTTGAGGGTTTCTTGAGGATAACCACCAGCGGAACTTCCGCGAGTTGAGCTAGATGCACCTTTAAAGAACAAATTTTGTTTCAAGAATGGATTGCAATTGAGAATAAAAAATGAACTTTTCAAATAATTCCTAGTAGTATTATATACCCTCTATTATTGATAAGATAATTTTCAAACATATTTAGAATATTTACCTGTGATGTGACTGCGATCATAGCTAGAACCAATGCTACTCCCCGTTAATGTTGACATCCTTACAGTTTTCAATCCAGCTTTAAGATCCTTAGCTCCATTCTTCTGCATTAAAACCGGCTTTCCCGATCTGCCAGGCTTCGGTGACAGTGGATCTCCTGCAGAATCATGGAGACAAATATCCGGAAGTTCATCATTACCAGAAATTTTCTTTCTACAATAGTAGAAACCAAGTACAGCAATTGTTACAATTCCAATTCCAACTAACACAACGATAACGTAGGCTGACTTTCCAGTTTCCGTAACTAATCCAGCATCCTGTCGTCGATTATTAGCTGATGCACAGACATGTGTTGATTCATCACTCCCGTCAGCACAATTTTCCCATCCATCGCAAACTGCAGTCCCGGCTATGCATAGAGGAGTAACTGTACAACGAAATTGACCAGTTTGACAGCAATGAGCCTCGTCTAATCCATCTTGACAGTGAGTTGTCCCATCACATACCCATGATATGTCAATGCACTGGCCATTCTGACATCTGAATTGATCATGTCCACAAGCAGGACATCCGAGTTCATCACTTCCGTCGGGGCAATCAATATGACCATCACATTTCCATGTAGCTGGGATACAGTCCTTTGCAAGAGCGGAACTAGAATCAGCGCAAGTAAAATGATCAGCTCTACATGCTGGTGCAGCTCGGCAGGTCCTTCCATCCTCTGACAGAACTAAATATTGCGGACAAGAGCATCGGGTATTCATGCCGCTGCCAACACATAAATGGGTACAGCCTCCGTAATCTCGAAAGGGACTACAAACATGAGATTCCATTACATCATCATCCGGCGTTCTGACTGTTACAAGATCTGACAGAGCACGATTCATCATTGTTTTCCTATTTGCCCCAGAAGTTTTATTTACTCGTTCAACAACAGAATTTTCACGATTGAACCAATATAAAAAATCATTAAGAATTGCTAAATATGCAATAGAACCTTGTTCTTCTACAGATACTAAGGCTCGGCGATTTTTTCCATCTATTTCACAAAATTCAATTTGTCTCCCGTGCGCCCAAAATATCTTATTTGTCACAGTGTCAACGACTAAAGCTGTTGGCTGCTCCAAGTCTGTGGCTATTGTAATCCGTTCTTTGCCGTCCATTTCACTCTGCATCACTTTCATTTTACTCCCAACATCAGTCCAAAACAATAGACGCTTTTCCGAATGAACTGCAATATTTCTTGGCTTTTCTCCCTCACCCTTAACAACGACGCCGAGTGAAGAACCGTTGTCCAATCTTGTTACATTGATTGCATCATTTTCCATGCATGACCAAAAGAGAAGACGGCCAAGAGGATCTAAGGCTAGATCAAAGGGATGAGATCCTGTTCCACCGGAGATTACCACTGATGCGTGGGTTCGATTTTCTAAGGCTTTGCGGACAGACATTGTGCGCCCGTCTATCCAATAAATATGCTGGGTTATTGGATCAAATTCTATTGATCTGACGTTGCGAATGCCTTGAACACGTAGGACTATGTCCGGGCAATCATCAACATCAGGGAGGAATCTTCCCATTACATTTCGTAGACTGTACACCATGAAATTTCTTGGAGCTGAAATAAAGGATTTTATAAGTATATCAGGTAGAATATTAGATAAATTGGTGAATATTTCACCATGTTAAATTCCGTGGAAATGGTGATAAATATTCTTTAAAGAATATAGATAGAGAACTATCCTCAATAGGAATTATTAAAAATAATATTTATTACGAAATAAAATGAACTTACCAATACAAGTTTTATTGTCCGTCGCTAGATTGTAGTGAGTTGGACAGGTACACTTGTGTGAATTCGATGGATTGCCAGCGGCATCAGGCAGTGCAATGCAAATATGACTACAATCTCCATTATTAACAGCGCACGGGTTCCACCCAGCTTGCCTGGATGCATGAAAAACTAGAATATCCGTAACTGACTCTAATTTATCATGAATCTTAGTACGATTTCCACCCGTTGTTTTATTAGCCCGTTCTATATCTCCAGTGTTCCAATCTGTCCAATAAATGTAATCAAGATACTGTGTAATTCCAAAAGGATAAACAATATCCTCTTTTACAACAGCTTTTCTCTTTGATGTTTTCAAATCAAAACTGTCGATGGCAGGAGTATAGAGATCAGCCCAGTATAGTTTGTAAGCAGAATGATCAATAGTTAAGCCATGCGTTTTTCCAATGTTGGAAATCATAACTTGACGAGAGTTTCCATCCAATCCTGCTCTCTCGATACTCCCAGATTTTCCCCATTCACTCCAGTACATATGACCACGGGCAGGATCGAGAGCTAAGCAACGTGGCTCAACAAGATCCTGCCAAATCAAAACTTTTCTACTAGATCCTTCTAGTCTTATCACCTCGATTCTCCTCGTTCCTGTATCACTCCAATACAGATTATGCGATATCCAATCAACTGCTAATCCTTCCGGTGTATCTAATCCCAAATCAACAATTCTCTCTACATCGGAACCATTAATAAATGCCCTGGTAATAGCTTTCACTTTTATATCAGTCCAATAAATTCTATTCTGTTCCAGATCAAAATCTAATGCACTTGCATCTTTTACACCAGTCACTGGAATAATATTATCATTATTTGCATTCTCAATACTGATTCTTCCAATATTGTCTTTTTTTGAGAAGAGTAAAAAAGCATCGGGTATCACACAAGTTTTTTTATCCTTCGTAAGCTCGTATCCAATTTGACAAGCGCAGACATAGTTGTCTCCAGGTTTATTGAGGCACAAATGACTACAACCTCCGTTATCTTTAGCACAAGGATTTGTACCATAGATTTGACCAAGATGAACAGCTTTCACGCCCATTACATTTGGCACTTGATCAACAATTACTTCACGATCTGCACCGGTGAGTTTATGCGCCCTGTCTATACTTCGTCTCTGCCAATCAGTCCAGTACAAATAATCCCCAAGAAGACTGAGACCGAATAGATGCGGGAGATTATCTGTAATCACTTCACGCCTGTCCGAGCCATCCATGTTACAAACTTCAATCTTATCCATTTTCGCATCGCACCAATATATCTTCTTTCTCTCTAAATCGAGCGCTATTCCATTCGGCCAAACAATTTCCTTATTTATAAGTAAAATTCTTCCACTCCCATCAAGATTACTGCGCTCAATTTTTGGACGTTTTTCATTCCAGTCTGTCCAAAACATCCAGCCAAGTTGAGGTGCTAATGCAATTGCTCTTGGTTCCAATAGATCTTCATTGATTAAAACTCTTCTACTTGTTCCATTCAATCTTGCAACTTCGATTCTATCAGTACCAGTATCAGTCCAATACATGTTTCTCGCTATCCAATCAATCGCTAAACCATCTGGATTGACAACTTCAGTGATAACAATATCCTCCTGTCCAGATCCATCTAAATACGCTCTCCTTATAGCATGCGCTTTCTCATCTGTCCAGTATAACATCTCATCAACAGGATCAAAATCAATGGCAATAGCATGCTTAATTCCAATCAATGGTAATACGAAATTTGTATAATCAGGTGAGTCAAGTGATAATCTACAAATTTCAGTTCTTTGTACAATTAATAATAATTCTTCAGCTCTTTCGGCACACGTATAATTATCAATTAGTTTAACACCAGTTGGACAGGCACAACTGTAACCCCGTGAATCTGTACTGAGTAAACAAAGATCGGAACAATTGCCATTGTTGTGACGGCAGGGATTATCAGAATAGGGCTGTCTTCTAGAATCCCATACTTCTATGTCTCCCGGTATGTATTCACCATGAATCAATTCACGTTGATAAGCCTGTGTTGAGGTTGATCTTATATCGTGTGAGTGAATGCACCATGTTTTCAAGTCTGTCCAATATAATTTTTGCTCAAAAAATGAAATTGCAAATGGATAATCTAAGCCTTCTTTTATTATTTTTCTCCTATTCTTCCCCCTGTAATCCATAACCGCTATAAATTTTAATCTTCCATCTGCCCAGTAAACCAATTCATTTTCATAATCTATCGTCAATCCATTTGGCCAAAAAATATCGTCTGATACAATGACTTCACGCGTCCGATGATCGCCATTCATTGCTGCCCTCTCGATTTTCGGCACATCACTCCAATCAGTCCAAAACATTATGCTTCTCATTGGTACAAGGGCTATTGCTCTAGGTTCATACATATCCGTCCAAAACAATACTTTACGTTGCTTCTCATCGTCTATACTTATCACCTCGATACGATTTTTTTCACCGTCAGTCCAGTAAAGCTTACCCGTGTACCAGTCGCAAGCTAGGCCAGCCGGAGATATCAAACTCGAGGTGACAACGGTTATACGATCGCCCGAATATGTTCCATTCGTTTTGACGCACTGGATCATCTCAAGGCCACTGTCAGACCAACAAACGAGTCTTTTCTCCCAAAAGAAATCGAGTGCAGCTCCTTGAGATAGATCCTTAACTACTGTTATCACCTTGTTACCTCGCGATACATTCGCCACTCGAATATCTCTCGTCGTTGTAAACAGCAGTGTTGGTGATCCTGAAAGCATAAAATTGAAAAAAAAATCAATTCAGAGTAAATTAAATTTTACAAAAAGAGATTTTGAGAGGTAAAAATGCTTGACGAATTAGTGAATGACACTCTGGAACTTCATCCATTGTATTTTTTTCGCTTTACTTTGAAACCTTATTACGAAAATGCTTTGAACTTCGTCGTAACCAAGCTAACAACTTTCTCCGCCTCATTATGCACTTTAACGCATTATTATTCCCTCCTTGCCGTGTTAACAGAGAAAAAGACTATGGATCAAGAGGAATTTAACTCAAAGACCTCAATTTTAAAATCGTTTAATTTTTTCTCTTTCCCTCCTCTAGGCCACCCTTTTTTCTTTCGTTTTCACCAATTGCTCCATCATGTGAGTCAATCTCTTTCCCTTTCAAGTTTTTCTGTTTGTCACACAACAATCCTCAAAAGCACGAAGGCCCGACGGATTATTGAAAGAGATGGGCGTAGGTGGGACAGATGACGAGGCATGAGATTAAAAGAGCAGTGGATGGAAAGAATGAAAAAAATGCGCAATATCAACAGGAAGAAATTTAGCACATACTCCCAACTGGGAGTCTAGCTATAAGGAAAAAAAAATAAAAACAGGAAGAAATGAATGAATGAATGACGGAAGACTGATGTTATGAACGTGGATATAGCGTCAAGCATTACGAGCGAAATACATTTATTTTTTTCAATTAAAAATAATGAACCCGTGAGAATATTTTTTTTAAGTAAATAATTTTTTTTTGTTTCATATTTAAGTATTGAAAAAAATGAAACTTCTTCGTATTCTCCTACATGCCTACGCCAATGTTGGTAGGAAAGGGAGGGATCTCGTTTGCAGTCCCGTGAACCTGAAGTCCTTGTCGGTTTTGTATCCTGGTTAGAGTGTATTCGTATGCTTGAGAGCCATCGAGTAAAGGGAAGGAGGAAAAGGGAGAGAGAGAGAGAGAGGGGAGTGAAAAAGTTGGAGAGAAAAAGGAAGAAAAAAAGGCGACGGCAGTTAGCACGCCCCAACTCTATTCTCCATCTCATTTTCCCTTCTCGCTTCTTCCTACTTCTCACTCTACCACTGGTACCTTGTTAGCGGCTGTTAGTCTTCCGTCGACCTTATGCACACATGTAAGCATGAAATATACATATTCTATCTTTGTTTCTAGTTGGCATCAAAACTTGGAAATGAAAGAGAAATGTTGGGGAAATAATGAAAAAGAATACGATAAAAATGTTGAATTGATTCCACGTCTAGACGTGATTCAATTTTAAATTAATGGCTGTCGGGGATAATAACACTGAGTGGTATGTAATGCAAAGCAGGTTGAGACTGATGGGGAGAAGAAGAGGAACTTTAGAAGAGGCCCCCGAAGGAAGTGAAAGATATATATATATATATAT